>JACEFZ010007798.1:0-128964 GCA_014155875.1 Cepaea nemoralis
GTTTCCTTTAAAGGTTTTTGCCCCAACAAAATTGGAATGGTCAATGACGCATAGCAGGAAACTACTTCTGTATAGTTTATTTATTTATTTAAATTGTAGTTTATTTGTTCATGTCTCAGTCGCTCACCATGTTTCTGATTCATACAGCAGTGTTGATTTGGAGTTAGTGTTAATTAAATATTACAAATTCAGTATGAGATTTAATTTCTTTTAATTTCCACAAATTTCCTAGTGCTATTCTTCTACATTCTCGTGGTTGACGTAAGCGCACGAAAATTGGAAGCGGTTCGAGTCGCGCCAGTGACATGAGAGTATGGAGCCGGTCGCTCAGAAGGCAATGGCAAACTACTGAGCGCAATCTTGCCACGAAATCAACAATCAGAGCAATGTCCTGTAAAGGATATACAAAAACATTCTTCTACATTATTTTTAATATTTTCATATCTCTATCTGTTCCCAAACTTTATCTACTTTGCCGCCTAAAGAGATGTATGACTCCGCTTTTTGAAGTTTGATTTCACAACAGGAGATCGAGTTCTCATTTACTTTGTGTATTTGCAGTTTTGCACACATAAACCAGATGCAAGATAATCTAAACAGTAATTCAATCTTAAAAATGCATAAGGAAAAAAAAACACCAGATCATGAACATACACCAAGCAAACAATAACCTGATCTCCTTTTGTGAAATCCAATGTAGATAACATTGGGGAACAGCTGAGATATGAAAATAAGAATACAAAATGTAGAAGAATACCATAAGAAAATGTGTAAATATCAAAAGAAATTAAATCTCGGTCTTTTGACTAAGATCAAAGTGCAGTATTTGCACTTGATCTTGCCAGTGGCTGGGATGATCACCCGACACGCAGGGACGTGGGGGAATAATGTTGCTGCTCTGCTGCCCCCCCCCCCCTGGGAACCGCGAGCCGTTCTTTAAAAAAAAAAAGGTTGCGTAGGTAAGGAACCTATGGCAGGTGAAGCAAACTGGTAGGGAAGTTACTTGATCCCTAGAAAAATTGTGCTAGTGAATCATGGGGAAAATTGGAGGAAAAACATTAGTCACCTTTAAGACTCTTAATTGAGTGTAGACTGGTAAGGACACATGTTAAATATTCTAAATCCAGTTGTTGTTGTTGTTGTTGTTGTTGTTATTGTTGTTGTTGTTGTTGTTGTTGTTAGGGTCTTCCGCGTATGCCATCGTGAGGAGGGGTTCCAGAGGAGTTCCAGAGCCGGTGACTAGCGCCTTGCCTCCAATTTACTCTATGATAAAACTATTATTGCCAACAGACCCCCAACCCAATACCTAGACTGGTGTGTGGTCTATACCAAGCTCCATAGAATTTGAACCCAGACCACTAAGCTGGTGAGCCGGAGCTGTATCAAGTGAACAACCCTAGCCCTCCTGCAGACATCACGCTAGTCACACATTTCTAACCTCCGTGACAGAAGTGAAAGAGGCGGCGTGGTGTTGGCACAATTAGCGTTCTATATCAAGAAACAACCAATCCGGTGCTATGCCATGACTCATCGAGCGGTGTAGCCTCCAGCTGGCCGAGAATGTGGTTTCCAGTTTGCATCACTTCATATCCCTCGGTATTGATCCTAGCTATTTGTGGCAGACACCCGACCCCAAGATTCCATCCGCCTTTTCACACGACATTCCCTACTCTGCACGCACGAGCGCGCGCACACACACAATCTCTCTCTCTCTCTCTCTCTCTCTCTCTCTCTCTCTCTCTCTCTCTCTCTCTCTCGCTCACATCACACATCTACATCACACACACACACGCACAATTATACACACTGACACATACATACACACGCTCACACAATTACACGGTGACACACAGGACGACACGCCAAGATGGCGGTGCTCTAATGGTTCCAGAAGCAGACGGCTGTTCTCTGTAACGATCCAGAAAGTGTGTCATCCAGTCTTCTGTTGTTGGGGAGTATCCGTAGCGAAGTGAATTCGCCACCTACCTCGCGCTCCGAGGCTTGTGGATTCGATTCCGGGCTATGTCGTTCGGTTCACATGTGTAATTTTCTCGGAGACTCCCCGGGGTCGTCGCTGGAGATACAAAGTTCGTGCTTTGTGCGACGCATTCGGCATTTCGCACTGCGGAAAGAGACCGAGCCATATAATACAAAATCCAGTGCAATGAAGTCGATCCTTTAGCCTTTTCAACCCATTGTGTTTTTAGTCTTCTGTTTACGGCTGATCTGCTGGTTTTTTTGCCCCCTTCCCCGGCAGAATTCGAGTTTCAGTTATTCGAGTCAAGCTGTTAACAACACAGAGTTAAGGCTTTTGTAAACACCAACATGAACATCAGCAGTGAAAAAATTATATACACAGTAGTTAACATTACAGCGGGAAAGAAAATAGAAAATAACGATTAGTTGAGTTGAGCTAAGAATTGGCATCACTGCACTCAGGACATTCCCATACGCGCCCCGTCCCCTCCTTCAACTAGCCAGCGAAGAGTCACACTACTAATCGTTCACTACCGCTATCTGATTGAAAGTTCTGGTCTTCCCTCTCAGTTTTGAGATTCTTCCAGAACCCCCGCCATTCCCCCGCAATCTCATTCTTTCCACATGCGGGTTCTCAGTCTGTTCCTCCACCTTCTCCACTTGGTTCCATTGGCGCACGACTACATCCCCGGTGTCCATAGGTAATCTACCACCAAAGGTGCATTCCCTGCCAGCCAGTCAGCCTGTTCATTCCCAGCACTCCAGCATGGCCAGGGCTAAAAATTCACACAATTCTCACAATCTGTGACCTCTGAAGCTAGGTGAGCCATTCCACACGTAACATTCCTTTCTCCACCTGACTAAGCATCCTCCTTGTGTCCGTAATGATCACAACGTGGGTTGCAGTGGTCTCCTCTAACCAACGGAATGCCGCAGTGACTGCTTCCACCTCCATTCTCATGCTGGAGGTCGTAGTCTCTCATTTGACAGACCCTCCTTTTTTAAGAATCGCCCATTAGCCAAACAACGATTAATATTGAACAATCAATAACTATCGCATGTCAGGGATCTCGAATAGCTAGGGGGCATACTTTTATTTCATAAACAAAAATTACATGTCCATTGCAGGACGATTCAATTCAACCCCATCCCCGACTTGGCTGTTTGTGATTTACTGGGCAATTTTGCATTCAGTGGTTTGCCATTGCTTTCTGAACGAAGAAGTCCAATCAACTGACCGGTGTGTATAACGATCCCTCCACCAGAGTAGACAGTTTCAGCGCGTTAAACCTATAGGCTACGCTGATCCCTTTATCACATTTTTTTGGCATATCCTATTTACAGGACATCGCTGTCAACACCAGCATTGCTGTTGTTGATGTCTTGGTAAGTTCATGTTCAGAAGTTTGCCATTGTTTTCTGAACGACCGGCTCCTATACCAACACGTTAAAACCTAGCGCAACACGGTCTGCTGCCAAAACGGTCGTAGCTGTGTTTCGAATCCAGGTAAGCGGAATTACGAACCGCATCCTTAACGCCTTTGCAAGGAGACCGGCTTTATCACATTAGACAGTAGTAAACAACCCGTTCACACTCCGTGGGGCGCATTGGGTATACGCTATTGGCCTTATATTGTATAAGCCAATCCGCACTCAGTGGGTGGATCGGTCAATGTCACGTCGGTCGCCTTTACCTCCGTGGACATTTGCTGGCATCCACTGTAGACTGGGTCCACCTGGGAGACCAGGTCAGTTTTTAAACAAAATTCACAACTATCCTGTAACATAGTCACTGTCCTGTAAACTTGTTACTGTCATGTAACCCAGTCATTGTCCTGTAACCCAGTCTCTGTCATATAACCCAGTCATTGTCCTGTAACCCAGTCACTGTCCTGTAACCTAGTCACTGTCCTATAACCCAGTCATTGTCCTGTAACCTTGTCACTGTCCTGTACCTCAGTCATTGTCCTGTAACCTTGTCACTGTCCTGTAACCTTGTCACTGTCCTGTAACCCAGTCACTGTCCTGTAACCCAGTCTCTGTCATGTAACCCAGTCATTGTCCTGTAACCCAGTCACTGTCCTGTAACCTAGTCACTGTCCTATAACCAAGTCGCTGTCCTGTAACCCAGTCATTGTCCTGTAACCTAGTCACTGTCCTGTAACTCAGTCATTGTCCTGTAACCTAGTCACTGTCGTGTAACCCAGTCACTGTCCTGTAACCTAGTCACTGTCCTGTAACCCAGTCTCTGTCCTGTAACCCAGTCACTGTCCTGTAACCCAGTCTCTGTCCTGTAACCCAGTCATTGTCCTGTAACCCAGTCATTGTCCTGTAACCTTGTCACTGTCCTGTAACCCAGTCACTGTCCTGTAACCCAGTCACTGTCCTGTAACCCAGTCACTGTCCTGTAACCCAGTCACTGTCCTGTAACCTTGTCACTGTCCTGTAACCTTGTCACTGTCCTGTAAACCAGTCACTGTCCTGTAACCCAGTCACTGTTCTGTAATCTTGTCACTGTCCTGTAGCCCAGTCATTGTCCTGTAACCTTGTCACTCTCCTGTAACCCAGTCACTGTCCTGTAACCTTGTCACTGTCCTGTAACCCAGTCACTGTGCTGTAACCCAGTCACTGTCCTGTAACCTTGTCACTGTCCTGTAACCCAGTCACTGTCCTGTAACCCAGTCATTGTCCTGTAACCCAGTCACTGTCCTGTAACCTTGTCACTGTCCTGTAACCCAGTCACGGTCCTGTAACCCAGTCACTGTCCTGTAACCCAGTCACTGTCCTGTAACCCAGTCATTGTCCTGTAACCCAGTTACTGTCCTGTAACCTTTTCACTGTCCTGTAACCCAGTCACTGTCCTGTAACCTTGTCACTGTCCTGTAATCCAGTCTCTGTCCTGTAACCCAGTCACTGTCCTGTAACCTAGCCACTGTTGTGTAACCCAGTCACTGTCCTGTGACATAAGCCTGGGTCATTGACATTGAGTTGAGTGACCGGGCATGAGAAAGAATGGAGATGAAAGTGGGAGACAGTAAAGTGATTGACCTGGCTATGAGAAAACAGCCAGTCCTGAGAAATAAAATAGTGAGGGTAGAGAAAAACCCCTAGGGTGGATGGGGCGAGAGATAGGGTATTTGTGTGTTGAAGTCAAGGGACTTCGAGGGAGTTGAGTTTGAGATACCGAAGGAGTCGGTAGTCCACGGAGAACTGTGTTGTGTGATTCTCCGAGCTGTGAAGGCAGGCCTAAAACCCAGAGTGGGTTACATAGTAGAGCAGTAGGCTCCGACCCAATGTGTGGGTTGTATTGTGGGAGATCCAGCCGTGGATAGTAGTTGGACTAAATGTCTTGTGAATTTGAGATTCAGCAGGCCGTGAGAAGCCAGGTGATGTGTGCTGGTTAAATTGTGAGGAGGATATTTATATTCTATGGATTACATTATTTCTGGATGTATAAACATGTTCCGTCTGTCCGTCTTATTTCTGGAATAAATGATTATGTGCGCCAACTCAATCTTGTTTCATGACTGGTGAAGGTGCACTTCTGGGGTGAGTTGGATTAAGAGACAGTTAGATAGCTCAATTGACACACCATGAACATCGTTACCTAGACAACGACCATCACACGACAATATCACGCAAAGATCATCAAGAACATTGAACTTATCATAAGAACAACGTGTGACATCTGGGAGCTCGTCGCTTGGTAAAGAGTTTCTGACAGTACTGACAGCTACATTCGGTTAAGGAACACCGTGCAATATTGAGTTATCTGAGGGCTCGTCGCTTAGTAAGGAGTATCTGAGAGCTCGTCCGATCAAGAAACCCATTGCATTATAGACATTGGTGTCATTCTGAGATATTTGTGGGCTCTTCGCTGAGAGAGGAGTTATTATCTGTGACTTCGTTCCATCAAACTAGTCAGCGCGCGGGGAAAATACGCGGCAGAAATCACAAGCGAACAGTCAGTTCACGTCAAGTTCACTACAGGTGAATAGGATACCAACCATATCGCTGAAGCGAGCGGGGGTGTCAGAGATTTAACGCAGCACAGATCAACCGGCAGAGTCGAATACGGTGACAGGGGTAGTCACTAGTCAAAACAGCACAGAGGAAATGTCGCGTGGACAGTGAGGTGTTTGCAACAAGAGCGGTCAGTCCTAGTGTGTGTGTGTGTTTGACAGGACAGGATTGAAGACAGCGAGCAATTTCGTCGCAACATCCTGTGCGTGGTGGGATATTTTGTGTGTGTGTGTGCTGAGGCAACGCACTGTGTTGGTCGCGGGTCGACAAGTGAAGAATTCCACCACAGCTAACAAGACAGGGGAGGACGGTGGAAATTGTGAGTTTCCACGGGAAAAATCGGGTCAGCGCTGTTTACGAGGACAGCTGGAAAAGGGGTATTAACGATACCCCTACCACAGGTGCGGGGGCAGAAGTGGAAAGTGTTTGTGTATGGCGGAAAAGTTCCGGGCAGTTTACAGACAGATTAAGTGTGACTTTCCACGAAGTGAAAAAGAGCAGCCGGAGTGGGGCTGAGAAGGTTGTGTGGAAATATTTACGGAGGATTTTTCCACTGATTGTGATAAAGATGTACTGATGTACAGACGGAGGTACTGACTGAGGTTGACTGCGAAGGTCAAGGTCAGGGACAGTGGACATTTACTAAAAATTTTCCACAGGAGATCTGGATAAACAAGGTGTTTTGAAAGAAAGCCAGATTTGATGTTTCGTCTTTGTTGAACTGTTCTACTATCGTTATCATTACTCTGTCATGAGCAATCATTGTTACAACGAAGGATGACATATCATCACCGCAGGCTGGGTGGCATACAGTTACCGAAAAAGAACTGACTCTACACAGTTAAAGCGGCGGACAGTTGAGGTCTTTTTGTGATGAACTTTGGCTTTAAAAGTAAATCTATCACATAATTGATACAACTACGGACTGTGTCGAGACAGAACAGTTTGGATATCACTATCATCTTCAACTTTTGTCGACAGTTGGAACTTAGTGATCACCACGTGAATTCAGGAACCACTCAACAAATCAATTAGTCAGTTTGAAATCTAGTGTCGTAGACATTTCCAGCGGATTGCGAATAACTATTAACACGAACAAAATAAGGACTTTTATGAGATTTCACCATTGCATTGTTGTCGGCGATTTTTTTTTTTGTTTCTCTTGCTCTCATCGTCCTAAGTATTGTTGTTGTGCGTTACGTAATTATTTGTATGTGGTCCAGTGGTCGTAATAAGTAGGATATTTTTGCATTGTTTCGCGACGTACGGGAGACAAAGCAAAGAGAAATTGTCTAGGTACACATTGTATGTTGTTGAGAGGCAGCTGACGAGTCAGTTTGTTTTGTGCGGTTGAGCATTGGGTCGTCTCGACTTTATACACGGTGTCCAAGTGTCTATCGTCAGATCTGTGTATATTTTAAGTATATATTCGTTTTCTTTCTTTCTTCTTTTCGTTATATTTACATATGATATTTGTTGTGGTCGGATATATGTTATTATTGTGATCTTTCGTCATGTCTGCTGTCTAGTGGTCTTTGTCAGTTTATATTTATATATTACGCGCACTGTGGGTGTCCCTACACAAGCTTGTGGTTGTTACTGTGGTTTATTTCTTTGTGATCACCGTCTCCGTGTACTTGGCTTGTGAGGCTAACGTTTTTATAGAAAACACTTAGTGTTATCATCCATTTGTTTGTATATGTATTTATATGTATGTTTAACAATATTTCCAAGGACTTTATGAACTTGTGGTCATAGATATATAGATATAAGGGAGTAGGTGATACTTCCCCCTCACTACCTAGTGCTTATAGAGTGACTGGGTGAGTACAGAGTGATATTTTTGCACTACGAATTTACGTACACAGGGAGTGCTGGTGTACTTAGGGAAATGACACAAATACTAACAGCAGAGTCGTCACATTTATAGTTGGCTGACAGACAGCAACGGGTCCACAAGTACAAGATGCCTACTTTAATGGAATATATTGAAGCAGGTGAACGAATAGGCCTGAAAGGTAAAGAGTTACAGGAGTATGCCGAAGCAAAAGAACAAAAACAAATGGAAAGAGAGGAGAGGCATAATGAACGCGAGGCAAAACGCCTACAGGAAGAAAAGGTAGCTGAAGCTAAGCGTCTACAGGAAGAGACACAAGTAAAACTAGCTGAAATGGAAAACAAACGTCTACAGGAAGTAAAGTTAGCTGAGATAGAAAACAAACGTCTACAGGAAGTAAAGTTAGCTGAGATAGAAAACAAGCGTCTACAGGAAGAGAAAGAGACACAAATGAAAATGGAAATTGAGAAAGAGAAGATTAAGATGGAAGCTGAAATTGCACTCCGAAAATTAGAACTATCTTCGAAAGGTCAAAGTGAGGAAAGCAGAAGACCTTCACAGTCATCACAACGATTGAAACTGCCATACTTTACGGACCGGGATTGTCTTGAGGCCTATCTTTCGAGATTCGAATCATCTGTGAAAACTCTAGGCATCCCGGAAGCAGAATATGCGATGCGACTTGGCGAGTTTCTTACGGGTAAGGCACTAGACACCATGTTCAATTTACCTGTAGAAGAAAGGAACAACTACACTATCTTACGTCAACGTTTGTTAACAAAGTTCCAACTAACGGAGCATGGCTATAGAACAAAGTTTAGACAGTTAGGACCAGAGACAAATCAAGATTTCACAGACTTTGTTAACACAGTAAAGAACACATTTAACAAATGGATGGAGCTCGCAGAAGTAGGGAAAGATTTTAATAAATTAGTGGATTTAGTGTTAAGAGACAAAGTTTTATCATCATGCAATATAAACTTAGTGGCTTTCTTTGAGGAACGTAAGCCAAAGGACATAGACACAATGTCTCAGTTAGGGCAAAACTACATGACTGCACATCCTAACGTATCTATTGGGAAACTAATGAGTGAGGAAATAGTCTGTGCAGCGTACACTAAACAGGACCAGAATCCAGTCATCAGACCAAGGGCGAAAAGTGTGGATTCAGCACAGAAAGGTGAGCAGCAAGAACTTCAAGATAATGGTTTCCGAGGAAACAATGTTGGTAGAGTAGGACGGTACCCATATAGAAGAGGGAACTTCCAGAGACGTCCAAATTATGCCGGATGTTGGAATTGTGGGAGCTGGAGACACAAGGCAGCGGAGTGTGACGTGCAGCCAGCCAGTGAGCCAACAAGTAACGCAAGGAAGGAGATCATCTGTTTCAAATGT
The DNA here is from genome assembly GCA_014155875.1 of Cepaea nemoralis. Classification (NCBI taxonomy): domain Eukaryota; kingdom Metazoa; phylum Mollusca; class Gastropoda; order Stylommatophora; family Helicidae; genus Cepaea; species Cepaea nemoralis. The sequence goes on from JACEFZ010007798.1 coordinate 9,233, forward strand.
GAAAAGAAGGGGCATGTCAGCCATCAATGTAGGATGAGAGAAACAGAGCACTCAAATGCAGCGCAAGTAATTGAGACGCTGAACAATGAAGATTGCAGTGGGTGCAAACCTCTTTTTGAAAAAGACAGTCAGCCAGTCCTAATATGTGGTCATACAGTGAAAGCAGGATCAGCAGTGCATGAAGGAGGAAGTCTGAAGCTGCATCAGGGATTCGTCAATGATAGACCAGCGTTAACAATTAGGGATTCCGGATGTACGTCTATCGGAGTGAGGAAAAGTTTAATAGATCCCTCGGATTATACAGGGAAAAAGATTAGATGCATAACATTCAACGGCACAGTAGAGTTCTACCCATTAGCCATAATAACAGTAAAAACACCATATATCACTGGAAGAGTGACAGCGTGTGTTTTGGACTCACCAGTGGCTGATTTGATCATAGGAAATGTTATAGGAGTTAAAGATTGTACAGAAGAGGAAATAGTTTATTGGGACCGAAAATATAGTGTAAGCAGTAATGAGGTAGTTACCACAAGAGAACCTAAATTAGAGAGTATAGCTGAGGTAGAAGAGGCACTTGAAGTAGACACAGGAACTCAGGACAAGGATAGTACAGCTGAGCAGATGAGAATGGATCCCAAATATAGTGCTAGTGGCTCCCAGAGACAAGATACTACTCTGAACAAATGTTCCCAAGGGTGTGGGAGAGTAGAACATAGGCGGTCAAAGAAGGGTAGATGGTGCTTCGAGAGGAAGAACAATGTTCTCACTCGCCGCTTTTCAGATAGTGGAACGGCACGTGGGCAAGTAGCAGTACCTTTAGCACACAGAGACCGATATACTAGAACAGCTCAGGATAGTGCATGTGCAGGGCACATAGGCATAAGGCGTATGCAGCATAAAGCAAGGTGCCAGGTATATGGGCCAAGATTGAATAAAGAGTTCAGACTAAACAGAGACTCAAGTGTAACAGTGCAATATGCAGATAGGAAAGTTGAGTTAGGTCAAAAGAGTGTTCGCGACATTACTGACCCAGGGCTAGGGATAGCAAACATATGTTGTAATTGTAGAGGTACCATGAGTCATGGGTACATGAAAGGTAGACACAGCATCGACAGGAATCAGAGGAGGGTTAATGCAAGAACAGAACCACCTGATATAGGGTCGGTACACAAATAGTATTGTGTGGTCGTGAAGTAGTAAGAGACCTGTGGGTACATAAGTATAATGCTTTCCTATGATGTATTATTATTATGTGATGTATTAGTTCATGCATTGGTACACAAGATAGAAAGATGGTTGTATGTATGTGTGGGAATATGGGAGTGTACTATGAGCATTTGATGTATTATTTAGGGTGGTAGCTAGAGTGAGGTGGAGCCATACTTAGGGCTACCCAGGCAATATGTCTGGGTCACTATGTTTAGTAAGTTTTAGTCTCCCAATATTTGAAAACGAAGTTTCTTTTAAGAGGGGGGTGATGACATAAGCCTGGGTCATTGACATGAGTTGAGTGACCGGGCATGAGAAAGAATGGAGATGAGAAGTGGGAGACAGTAAAGTGACTGACCTGGCTATGAGAAAACAGCCAGTCCTGAGAAATAAAATAGTGAGGGTAGAGAAAAACCCCTAGGGTGGATGGGGCGAGAGATAGGGTATTTGTGTGTTGAAGTCTAGGGACTTGGAGGAGTTGAGTTTGAGATACCGAAGGAGTCGGTAGTCCACGGAGAACGATGTTGTGTGATTCTCCGAGCTGTGAAGGCAGTCCTAAAACTCAGAGTGGGTTACATAGAGAGCAGAGGCTCCGACCCAGTGGGTGGGTGTATTGTGGGAGATCCAGCCGTGGATAGTAGTTGGACTAAATGTCTTGTGAATTTGAGATTCAGCAGGCCCGTGAGAAGCCAGTGATGTGTGCTGGTTAAATTGTGAGGAAGATATTTATATTCTATGGATTACATTATTTCTGGATGTATAAACATGTTCCGTCTGTCCGTCTTATTTCTGGAATAAATGATTATGTGCGCCAACTCAATCTTGTTTCATGACTGGTGAAGGTGCACTTTTGGGGTGAGTTGGATTAAGAGACAGTTAGATAGCTCAATTGACACACCATAAACATCGTTACCTAGACAACGACCATCACACGACAATATCACGCAAAGATCATCAAGAACATTGAACTTATCATAAAGAACGACGTGTGACATCCTGTAACCTTGTCATTCCCTGTAACCCAGTCACGTCCTGTAAAATTGTCACTGTCCCTGTAAAACCCTTTTCAATGTCCTGTAACCCAGTCATTGTCGTAACCCAGTCACTGTCCTGTAACCCATCAATGTCCTGTAACCCCGCACTGTCCTGTACCTTGTCACTGTCCTGTAACCCACCTGTCCTGTAACCTTGTCCTGTCCTTAACCCAGTCCTTCCTGTAACCCAGTCACTGTCCTGTAACCTAGTCACTGTTGTGTAACCCAGTCACTTTCCTGTAACCTTTCACTGTCCTGTAACCCAGTCACTGTCCTTAACCTTGTCACTGTCCTTAACCAGTCATGTCTGTAAACCCTTTTCACTGTCCTATAACTCAGTCACTGTCCCTGTAACTCGTCACTGCCCTGTAACCCGGCACTGTCCTGTAACAAATCACTGTCCTATAACCCAATCATTGTCCTGTAACCCAATCGCTATCCTGTAACCCAGTCACTGTCCTGTAACCAAATAACTGTCATGTAACCCAGTCATTATCCTTTAATCCAATTATTGTCTTGTAACCCAGCCACTGCCCTGTAACAGTTGAAACATAGTTTTAACAAAGCAACCGAGATTATTGAGCAAACTGCATCATTTCCTCTCCACCCGCCCCTTTCCCACTGGGTTACAGTTTGGGCTGGTGGCAATGAAACGCCAAAGCAGCCTGTGGATGCGACATGACTGTCCCTTTGTGCTGGGTCGAGTCATGACCTGCTTACAGTCTTCGCTATGGGCAGATGTGGGGTTCTGATAGCGATTTTGCTCATCCTGGGGGTTTCTTGGCTAGCTTGCAGAGGTGTAGGAGCACTTTGCAACACATTCATGCCATCGACACAGTCATTGTCCTGTAACCCAGTCATTGTCCTGTAACCCAGTCATTGTCCTGTAACCCAGTCACTGTCCTGTAACCAAGTCATTGTCCTGTAACCCAGTCATTGTCCTGTAACCCAGTCATTGTCCTGTAACCCAGTCACTGTCCTGTAACCCACTCACTGTCCTGTAACCCAGTCACTGTTCTGTAACCCAGTCACTGTCCTGTAACCCAGTCACTGTCCTGTAACCCAGTCATTGTCCTGTAACCCAGTCATTGCCCTGTAACCCAATCATTGCCATATAACCCAGTCATTGTCTTGTAACCCAGTCATTGCCCTGTAACCCAGCCATTGTCCTGTAACCCAGTCATAGTCCTGTAACCCAGTTATTGTCCTGTAACCCAGTCACTGTCCTGTAACCCAGCAGCTATCCTGTAACCCAGAAGCTATATTGTCACCCAGCCATTGTTCTATAACCAAGTCACTATGCTGTAACCCATTCACTACGATCATGATACCCCAGTTACTATTCTATAACCCAGTTACTATTATATACCCCAGTTACTATTCTATACCCCAGTTACTATTATATACCCCAGTTACTATTCTATACCCCAGTTACTATTCTATACCCCAGTTACTATTATATACCCCAGTTACTATTCTATACCCCAGTTACTATTCTATACCCAGTTACTATTATATACCCCAGTTACTATTATACACCCCAGTTACTATTATATACCCCAGTTGCTATTATATACCCCAGTTACTATTATATACCCCAGGTACTATTCTATACCCCAGTTACTATTCTATACCCCAGTTACTATTATATACCCCAGTTGCTATTCTATACCCCAGTTACTATTCTATACCCCAGTTGCTATTATATACTCCAGTTGCTATTCTATACACCAGTTACTATTCTATACCCCAGTTGCTATTATATACCCCAGTTACTATTGAATACCCCAGTTACTATTATATACCCCAGTTACTATTCTATACCCAGTTACTATTCTATACCCCAATTGCTATTCTATAAACCAGTTACTATTTTATACCCCAATTACTATCTTATACCCCAGTTACTATTCTATACCCCAGTTACTATTCTATACCTCAGTTACTATTGAATACCCCAGTTACTATTATATACCCCAGTTACTATTATATACCCCAGTTACTATTATATACCCCAGTTACTATTGAATACCCCAGTTACTATTATATACCCCAGTTACTATTATATACCCCAGTTACTATTGAATACCCCAGTTACTATTATATACTCCAGTTACTATTATATACCCCAGTTACTATTATATACCCCAGTTACTATTATATACCCCAGTTACTATTATATACCCCAGTTACTATTGAATACCCCAGTTACTATTATATACCCCAGTTACTATTCTATACCCAGTTACTATACTATACCCCAATTGCTATTCTATAAACCAGTTACTATTTTATACCCCAATTACTATCTTATACCCCAGTTACTATTATATACTCCAGTTACTATTCTATACCTCAGTTACTATTATATACCCCAGTTACTATTCTATACCCAGTTACTATTCTATACCCCAGTTACTATTCTATACCCAGTTACTACTCTATACCCCAATTGCTATTCTATAAACCAGTTACTATTTTATACCCCAATTACTATCTTATACCCCAGTTACTATTCTATACTCCAGTTACTATTCTATACCTCAGTTACTATTCTATACCCCAGCTACTATTCTATACCTCAGTTACTATTCTATACCCCAGCTACTATTCTATACCTCAGTTACTATTCTATACCCCAGCTACTATTCTATACCTCAGTTACTATTCTATACACCAGCTACTATTCTATACCTCAGTTACTATTCTATACCCCAGCTACTATTCTATACCCCAGTTACTATTCTATACTACCCTATACCTCAGTAAGTATCTTTTTTTTTTTTTTTTTTTTAGCATATCCTTTTTACAGGACATAGCTGTCAACACCAGCATCTTTCAGCTGTATGTTGATCTCTTGGCAAGATTACGCTCAGTAGTTTGCCATTGCTTTCTGAGCGGCCGGCTCAGTATCCCGCAAGTCACGAGCGGGGGTCGAACCGCCTCAGCTCTCGCTCCGCTACGAGACTCTGCGTGATAAACGGGGTTACAGAGAGAAAGTGTTGTAACCCCACAGCCAGAGAGACCGGCAAGTATCTTATACTTCAGTTAATATTTTATACTCCAGTTACTGACATATGCCCCAGTTATTATCCTGAAATACCGCAGTTACTGTCCTCAATCCAATTACTATCCTGCAGCTCACTTACTGTCCTATACCCCAGCTACTGTCCTGTAACCCAAGTACTCTCCTACACTCTAATTAAAATATGTATATATGTTGACTTCTCATTCAGAAAACAATGGCAAGCTACTGAACGTAAACTTGTCTAGGAAATCAACTTGGGTTTGGGGTTGATCGCTAAGTTCTGACAAAAGGACATAGTTTAGTTTAGTTTAGTTTAGTTTAGTTTAGTTTAGTTTAGTCGACATGACAAAAGGACATGCAACAAAGAACAACCAAGGTATATGTGCACGTAAACTCTCAGGGAGCAGATTGTACACACGGTTGGCTGGCAAAAACCACTTGCTATGATATGTTTAACTGGATACGACTTGCTTCCTTAATCAATTACTTTTCAGCACTTTGAGGTCACTTATTATTCTGCCATCTTGTTTTTGCAGGGTGTGATGGTTGGTATGGGTCAGAAAGACAGCTATGTTGGTGACGAGGCCCAGTCCAAGAGAGGTATCCTTACCCTCAAGTATCCCATTGAACACGGCATTGTCACAAACTGGGATGACATGGAGAAGATCTGGCATCACACCTTCTACAATGAGCTGAGAGTTGCCCCAGAAGAACACCCAGTCCTGCTCACAGAAGCTCCCCTCAACCCCAAGGCCAACAGAGAAAAGATGACCCAGATCATGTTTGAAACCTTCAACTCCCCCGCCATGTACGTAGCTATCCAGGCCGTCCTTTCTTTGTATGCTTCAGGTCGTACCACAGGTATTGTCCTGGATTCAGGTGATGGTGTTACTCACACAGTCCCCATCTATGAAGGTTATGCTCTGCCCCACGCCATCATGAGGCTGGATCTGGCTGGTCGTGACCTCACAGACTACCTGATGAAGATCCTCACAGAGAGAGGCTACAGCTTCACCACCACAGCAGAGAGAGAAATTGTTCGTGACATCAAGGAGAAGCTTTGCTATGTTGCTCTTGACTTTGAGCAGGAGATGCAGACTGCGGCAACATCATCCTCTCTGGAGAAAAGCTACGAGCTTCCTGATGGACAGGTCATCACCATTGGCAACGAAGCGTTTCAGGTGCCCAGAAGCAATGTTCCAGCCATCTTTCCTTGGTATGGAATCATGCAGGTATTCATGAAACCACCTACAACTCCATCATGAAGTGTGATGTTGACATCCGTAAAGACTTATATGCCAACACTGTCTTGTCTGGTGGCTCAACTATGTACCCTGGCATCGCTGACCGTATGCAGAAAGAAATTGGTGCTCTTGCTCCAGCAACAATGAAGATCAAGATCATTGCTCCCCCAGAACGTAAATACTCCGTATGGATTGGAGGATCCATCCTGGCTTCCCTCTCCACCTTCCAACAGATGTGGATCTCCAAACAAGAGTATGACGAGTCTGGGCCAGCTATCGTTCATAGAAAGTGCTTTTAGGTTTTTAGAAAAAGACACTTAAACAGATTCACGCATCAATAAATTTATATTGTCTTTTTTCATGATGATACCTGGCGAGGAATCATGATCTTGTATCAAGATTTTATGTTACTAATATATTATTCTCTTGCACAATGTTGTTATGTACAGACTCTGTAACGCATATATATATCCTATTATATACTGGTAATATAATTAATATGTATATGTCAGCTTATGTGTGGTAATTCAAATTATTTGTTAGAATTATCTGTTCTACTTTACATCCTTATAGTCAATCCTCAAGACAAGATTATTTTGTATATTCAATTGTAATCCAGCTTTGGTCAGCCTTTTTTTATTTTGATAATTCATATATTTATATTTCAGTTACTTGGTCATCAATAGTTGTTGCTGCATCTGTTTAGTTGCCCGTAGTGCTAACAGCAATGGAACGGATGATGGCCCAGTTTATATGAGCCACACAGAGGTTGAAACCGTCAGCCATTCAGCAATAAATGTAGCAGTTCTCGCTGTGCTCTCCTTCTAATCCACCTTTAGCTATTATAGACTCTAGTAATTTTGTTATCCACAGTCTGCGTTATGTGTTGCCCACACAATATGTTATAGTCTGCGTTATCTGTTACCCACACAATAAGTTATCCACACAATCTGTTACCCACATTGGCCATATAGCCTCTATTACCATATAGTTACCACTGTCCATATATTCTCTAGTACCCACATAGTCTCCATCACCCACATAGTCCATATTACCCACACAATCCTTTACTCGTATAGTCTTTACTACCCACACAATATGTTAACTACACAGTCTATGTTATTCATATAGGCTGTCTTACTCACATAGTCTTTAATTCTATACAAATATGAATGAACCTGCTATTTTAAATGTTTAATTGGAAGCAAGACACAATTACAACTGACAAACCCAAATGTGAGATTAGCCAATGGGTGACTTACAATTCATCGGAGGTACTATTAATATATCTACAACAATACACGATAGGGGTAGCGGGGTAGGGAGTAATCCCTATCACAAGAGAAAAAGCCACTGCCTTCCTTTTTCTTCTCCCTGGTCGAGGGGTTAGCAGCTTTTCCCGTGGTTTTACTCTCGTGGTTGACGTGAGTGCACGAGAATTCGAAGTAGTTCGAGTCGCGCCAGTGACTTATGAGAGTATGGAGCCGGTCGCTCAGAAAGCAATGGCAAACTACTGAGCGTGATCTTGCCAAGAAATCAACAATCAGCTGTAAGATGCTGATGTTGACAGCGATGTCCTGTAAAGGATATGCAAAACATTTTTTTTCCCTTTTCTAGCTTGTGGACTAGGTGGAGTACCCGTTTAGCTCTCCAAACAGGGTCGTGTGAAACCATGGGGACACGTGACTGACTGAGCTCGAGGATATTTGGCAGGCAGTTGTTGGTTCTGACCTTAAGTTAGCGGCGGTAGGTAGAGGATTTCTGTATGGAGACAACTGCTATAACCGTTGACCAGTATAGGGAGCACTCGTTGGATCTTTTCCCTCAGGACATGCTGGTGTGTTGGGAAATGGGCCAGCGGACATATTGGCCGAGTCTGCATCGCTGAGTGGGGTTTTAGTACACGATAAGACACATGTGGTCAGGACTCTTTGAGGTCTTGTGTGTGGCGTGGAAGAACAGATAAATCATCATGGCTTGAGAGAATAGTGCGGCAGGGAGCGACCGGGGGATGTAGCTGATAATCAGAACTCCGAAGAAAAGCCAGACACATAATCAGACTGCAACTGGTACTATTAGTTTCAACTCTTCGCTGGTTGTTGAAGATGAGGACGGAAAGCGTATGGGAATATCCCGGGTGCTACGATATCGGGGCTCGACTCAAATCAAATCAGCCGTACCGTTTTGGGGGAAAGGAAATTGATTGATGCCATATTTGTGTACGTTCATTTTTGGAAGTTGGGCAGAACTGTAGAATAGAAGGTGACTGGCCGTCATGTGGTTGCACACAGAGACCCGATACATCCATCTTAAACTGATGATATATATGTTCTTTCAATCTAGTGTGCCCTGTTCGCAATATAAATTGTGAAGTTATAATATAAATTATATTACATGCAAGAATGTGTAGCTTAATTTCAATATTCTCTAGTGTTTGCAAGTATACATTGATTTCAATATGTTCTATACGTCATAATGTTATTTCAGTATTTGCTACAGCTTATATACACTTTTGATATGTGTTTGCATTTTTGACATATGTTCAATATTGACTAGCTTTTACAAGATAAGTTCAGAATGTGCTGGCATTTACAACATATCATTTACAACATATTGTCAGTATTGCTACACCACATCTATTTACAGTGTGCTGCAAGAACGTAAATGTTAATGCATTGCTCACATCTTTGTGATTCACAGATTGTGAGAATTGTATGGATATTTTGCCCTGGCCATGCGGGTGTACGGGGAAATGAACAGGCTGATAGGCTAGCAGGGAATGCACCTCTTGGTGGTATCTTGCCTATGGACAAGGGAGAGGTGGTCGTGCGCTTGTGGGACCAGGTGGAGAAGGTGGAAGAACAGATTGAGAACCCATATGTGGAAAGGATGAGATTGCGGGGGATCGGCAGGGGCTCTGGACGAATCTCAAAACTGAGAGGGAAGACCAGGAGAACATTTAATCAGATAGCGGTGGGAACGAATAGTAGTATGACTCTTCGCTGGCTGTTGAACGAGGGGACTGAGCACGTATGGGAATGTCCTGAGTGCAGTGATGTCGGTTCTCGACTCAACTCAAATCAGCTCACATCTTTGTTCATCTGAAACTGAAATAAAGTCTCGTTTCACGAGGATGGATTGTTTCATTGGACTGTCTTTGCTTGTTCTACTTCTATGTCCCAATATATTTATGTTGAACCGATTTTCTTCTTCTCTTTGCGGCTGAATTGTTCTACGTGATTGGGTACCTTTTGGTCATGTGATGAAAAGAGAGACATTGGAGAACATTGTGACGATTGGAAAGATCGAGGGGAAGAGAGGCAACGGCCGACCAAGAGAAATGATGCTGGATGGATTGAGACGGTGGCATGGAGGAAAATCATCAGCATAGTTGATCCATAACACCAAAGAACGAGATCTATGGAGAGCCATGAACGCCTACGCCAGCTGGCATGGCACTTGGTGATGATGATGATGATGATGAATGGGTAGCCTGGCCTAAACACAACCCTTCCTAAGTCACCTCTTACGTTATGTCTGATAGGGTGCATTGTTACACACGGGCGCTGGGAACTAGACATTCTTTCTAAAACTGGGCGACTTCCAACTAGATCTTTAGTTGGCTTGGGAGACCAAATAGAGAATTTTTGTTAAAGATTAGGGACAACAATGAGACCCCCGTGTGTGCCCGGGGCGCACAAGGGAAGCAAACAATAGCATCACTATAGTCTGTCATGCGTGTCGTAAGAGGCGATTAGGGAGGGTTGGTGTGAGACTGGCTAAGTCATCCCTTAGAAAACTTGACCTGCTAAATCTAACCAGACATTAAGACATTTGCACAGGACTTGGCGTTAGCTGCTCGATGGCGTATGATCCATTGGCAGATGGAAGGGAACAGAATTGGAGGAAGACAATGGCGAGATTTTGATGAGACTCGGGAGATTCTTCTTCTTCTTCTTCATCATCTTCTGCTTCTTCTTCTTCTTCTTCCTCTTCTTCCTCCTCTTCTTCTTCTTCTTCTTCTTCTTCCTCTTCTTCTTCCTCTTCTTCTTCATCTTCTGCTTCTTGATATTCTTCTGCTTCTTCCTCTTCTTCTTTATCATCTTCTGCTTCTTGTTCTTCTTCTTCCTCTCCTCTTCTTTTTCTTTTTCTTCTTCTTCTTCTTCTTCGTTCATCCGGAGTTTTTTTCGGACGTGATTGCGTTGTGCCTGTTTACAGCAGAGCTGCGTTCTTGCGCCGTTAGGCCGACACATCCGACTTCTGCGGGCATTTGTTGACCGGGTTAACCTTCCCGGGCTTTTTCTTCTTATTCTTCTGCTTCATGTTTTTCTTCTTTCATTGGCTTGAAATGTGTCTATTATATCTCCATATTGTGTCTTGTATGGACTTCACTGAATTATTTAGTTCACTCCGTGGTCCTTAGAGTTTATCTTCCACGATTGTTTCTCTGGGCCGGAAGGTTTGCCTAGACATGTCGTATTTTGAGCAGTCTGGAAGTATGTTCTCTGCTGTCTGCGACGCCAATTCACATGTGCACATGGCTGATTCACCAATCTTGAATTTCGTATACATGTGGTATACACTTGGAATGTTAGAACAATGAATGCAGATGGAAAATTAGAAAACATCAAAAAATGAAATGGAGAGAGAGAGAAGATTAACATATTTATAAGGAATATCGGAAAAGAGATGGAAAGGAGCAGGAATAAGGACAGGAGAGGATTGTAAGATTATTTACTCTGGGGGAGAAGAACAGCAAAGAGGTGAAGCCATTATATTAGATAAGCAAACATCAAATTCTGTCAAAGGATATCGGGCTGTGTCAGACAGAGTTCTATTAGTAAAATTAAACGGAAGACCTTTTAAAATAAATGTCATTCAAGTATATGCCACAACAAGTGAATCTAGTGAAGACAGTATAGAGGAATTTTATAACGACATGGAGTCTGCTTTGAAGAACTGTAAAAAATCAGAAATAAATATCATAATGGGTGATTTCAACGCAAAAACAGGAAATCAAAGCGATGGATGCAGTGTAGGCAACCATGGTTTGGGAGAGAGAAATGAAAGAGGATACAGACTTGTAGAATGGGCAAAAGAACAAGAAATGGTTGTAGGAAACACCTGGTTTAAACAGCATCCTAGAAGATTATGGACATGGAGGAGTCCAGACAGCAGGATTAAAAACCAGATAGATTACATCCTGATTAGCAAAAGGTTTCGAAATGCGTTAACAGTTGTAAAAACAGTTCCAAATGCAGACTGTTACAGTGATCACAGATTAATTACAGGCACATTGAGGGTAAAGTTAAAGAAAGTCAAGTATACAGCAGGAAACCCTAAATATGACTTGTGCAAATTGAAAACTGACAAAGAAATACAAGATAATTTTAACATAGAAGTAAAGAACAAATCTGATTTATTGTCTGATCTAGAGATCCTATTTCAAGATGTAGATGATCAATGGGAAATGCTGAAGAATTCAATCAGTTGTGCAGCAGAAAAAACTATTCCAAAAGTAAAGAAAGTGGGCCGTAAGACATGGATGACTGAAGAAATTTTACAACTAATGGAAACAAGAAGACAGAACAAAAATAATCCTGCCAAATATGAAGAAATTCACAGAAAAGTCAAAACCTTATGTAAGGAGGCAAAAGAAACATGGCTTGAGAAAAATTGCAGAGAAATTGAAGAACAACACAACAGTAAAAATGCGAAACTAATGCACAAAAGAATTCAGGAGCTTACTAATCAAAGAACACGTACATCAGCAGGCTGCCTAAAGACAAAAGATGGAAGAGTCATAATAGAAAAAGATCAGATCTTACATGTATGGTCAGATTACGTGAAAAACCTTTATGACGATAACAGAGACGAACAGTATGATGTTCAAAATAATAATGAAGGACCAGCAATTTTGAAGATGGAGGTTCAGAATGCTCTTAACCATATGAAATCTGGCAAGACCCCCGGTTCAGACAGCGTCACAACAGAAATGATTAATGCTTTAGAAGAATATGGAATAGATAAAGTTACCAGTCTGCTTAATACAATATATGTTACTGGAAATATACCTCGGTAGTTATGTAATTCTGTATTTATTGCAATCCCAAAGAAATCCGGAGCCTTGGAATGTGATCAACATCGAACAATTAGTATAATGAGTCACATCACGAAGATTTTGCTAAGAATTATCATGCAAAGAGTTAGGAGGAAAATACAACCTGAAATAGGAGAAGAACAATGTGGGTTTGTAGAAGGCAAGGGTACAGTAAATGCTGTGTATATACTGAGAACCGTAATCGAACGTTCTATAGAAGTAAACAAAGATCTACACCTTTGCTTTATTGACTACACAAAGGCTTTCGATAAAGTGAGACATGTCAACATGATAAGGATGCTTGAGGATCTACAGATTGATGGAAAAGACCTTAGACTTGTAAAAAAACATATATTGGAAACAACAAGCTGCCATAAGACTTGATAATGAAGTAAGCCAGTATCAGCCTATTAAGAGAGGTGTGAGACAGGGATGTGTAATGTCTCCAGATCTGTTTTCCCTGTACAGTGAAAGTATTTTCAGAAATATTGAAGATATGGAAGGAATCAACATTGGGGGACGATGCATCAATAACATTAGATATGCAGATGATACAGTCTTGATTGCAGACAATGAACAGGACCTGCAAAATTTAGTAGATGCGGTTGTTACACACAGTGAACAACTAGGGTTAGAATTAAATTGTAAAAAGACACAGATTATGGTCGTCACTAGGAAGAACGAAATACCACAATGTAATATACAAGTAAATGGGAATATTCTTCAACAAGTGAATAGGTACAATTATCTCGGAACAGTAATAACATCTGATGGGAGATGTCTTGAAGAGATTAGAATAAGAATCGCCATGGCAAAAGTAGCCTTTAGCAAGATGAAAAACATACTGACCAATAAAAAGATGTCAATTGAAACGAGAAAAAGAGTGTTGAGATGCTACATAGAACCTGTACTCTTATATGGATGTGAAGCTTGGACAATGAGCAGTCAGGCTGAAAAACATCTGATGGCTGTAGAAATGTGGTTTCTGAGGAAAATGCAAAGAATACCATGGACAGATAGGAAGACCAATGAACAAGTTCTTCAAGAAACAAATGAAGATCGTAAACTGATTAGAGACATTAGACGTAGACAGTCACAAATTTTTGGGCATGTTATGAGAAGAAATGATTTGGAGAACTTTGTGACAACTGGTAAGATCGAGGGGAACAGACCAAGGGGAAGACCTAGAAGCAAGTACCTGGATGACTTGGCCTTGTGGCATGGTCGAGACAGAAACACGGAGCTGATCCACGACTCTGGTGTTCGAGTGAGATGGCAGAACATGACCGCCCACGCTTACAGGCATGGCACATGATGGATGGATGGATACATGTTGTTGGGTAATCTATTGTGTCCTGTTCCAAGGCGCAGAATAAATACTTGTTCTGGTCTGTCCATAATGTGGTAGTCATCTTGAGCAGGTTTTGGTGATTTTCTGATTGATTTGATAATTCTTTTATTTTGATGGTATGTAACGGGCACATCAGGCTGTTCTTCCTTTGCTCCTTCCTTAGCCAATCGGTCAGCTCTGTCGTTTCTAGGTATTCCACAATGGGATGGTATCCACTGTATGGTGACCTTATGCTGACTGCTAATTTAAGAAAGTAGTGTTCTTAGTACTGACAATTTCCCAGAAGGAGCGAATTGAGTACTGATTTTGCATCTGTCAATAGCACCACAGGTTATGTACCATGGCTGGCATTTAGTAATTTCTCTATTGCTATCTTGATTGCCTCAATTTCAGGATCATAGTTATGGCAATACTTTCCTGTTGGTACTCTGGCCGTGTCCCTAGTATTATTTGGGTATTCTGTGTACACTTCCGCTCCTCCATTTCGAACAGCATTCTATGTTGACACATCTGTGTAGACTCGGATCCAGAGGTCCTGTGGGTATTCTTCATCAAGGAAGCTGAGAGTGGCTGTTCTGCGCTGCACACTGTTCTGTTCTTCCTTGTAAAATATTCCTCTCACTTTTGTCTGGATTTGTAGTGATCGTCTATGTTCATCTTTCCATGGAGTTCGCTCTGGTATAGTTTTCAGGGGGATACCAATTGTGGGCCAGATCGGTTGTTTCTCTGCAGAGTCGTTTGGCCTGGTGGATGAAACTACTTCTTTTCAACCGCCCCATAGCTACGTTTTCAAATCTGTTCCTCATAGAGTGGCTTGGAAAGCTGAGGAACATTTCTTCTTGTATTAGCGTTTTTTTAATCTCTGCACTCTCTTAGTGCTTGTGTCCTCCCCATCTTCTTCATCTCCACTATAGGGGTTGATCTCATCCCTCCTGTGGTGACTCTAAGTGCTTGATTTTGCACCTTGTCCAGCTATTGTAGTGTTTTTCTTTAAATGCTGAACACCACGCAGTTGACCCGTATTCCAGGTGTGGTCGTATGTTCTGTTGATAAACTTTGCTAAGTATTTTCGCACTGGCTCCCCATGTGGTTCCACTTAGTTTTCTCAGGATGGCTATTTTTCTTCTGGCTTTTGCTACTCATTTTGTTGGTGTGCTTTCTCCATGTCAGCCTGCCATCAAATGTTACTCCAAGGTATGTTGGTTCTTTATCTTCTCTAAGGAGTATTCTATTTATCTGGATGATCCATACCTTTTGTTTTTGGAGAGAGGGTAAATAAAGTTGTGCTGCACTGGTCAGTCTTTATGCTGACACACCATTTATCAGCCCATGCAACAAATTCATTTACAGCTCTTTGTAGCGATCTGGTGGCCACTGATGCATGTTCATTTTTACTCCATAAAACCAGGTAATCAGCGTACATTGCCGCTTTAATTCCATGCGGTAGATTAGCAACAAGATCATTGATGAAGATTAGAAAAAGTGTGGGAGACAAGACTCCGCCCTGGAGAACACCATGGCACAGTAGTACTTTCTTGCTCTATTCAAGTTATGATACAGAGACATTTCAAAATCCTTATGGAGGAAAGTCACGGGATGCTGCTGATAATTTCAAACTATATATGGATGTTACGACCTCTTAACAACGAAACAGAGATTCGAACTTGTCACCCCCACGCCGCCTAGAAGTTCAACTAGACACACTCCTCAACCGGCCTCTCGTTGGTTAAACATAACGGCAAGTTGATTAATACCACCTGATGCCGCCTTACAGCTAATTTACAAAATAAATATTTCCACCATACATCCCTGACGAAAACCGATAATGTGGCGGTCACTTCAATGTTACTTTAACAGATTCTCCCACACAGAGGGATTCAAATCTCTAGTGCCTAAGGTGGACACAGTTATCGACCAGCCGCGTGATTAAAACCTTCAACAACGCCTAGGCATTACCTAGCATAGTAACACACTCGACCAGCACCACACTACCCCACCACACAGTGAGATTCGAACCTGTCATTTGCTAGGGAACCCACTAGACACCACAGTTACACATTGGTTATAACTATCCACATCCGCTATGACAAACTAGACACCCCCCTAACGCTGACGACTGGTAACCTTACCAACGAAAAAGCGCCGATATTCGAACCTATCACCTCACACAACGCCTAGGAACAAGTGGACACGCCTCTTCAACCCTCATATCACCACTTGTTTATATTGCTAAACCTAACACTAACGCAAGTATAATACCCCACCAGCTGTCATCATCACAGCTTATTAATAAAAATATAACCAGTATTTCTTCTACCCCTCGACCTCCCCACTGAGATTCGACCCGACACCCGACATGTAGTGGCCATCTTTACTTGTTTCTTCAAGGTTTTCATTTAAAGATCTGATACCGTATGATGATATTGTTTGGAAGCACCTATCTAGATACTCCACCACTCACCAATCCCTTAACAACAAATATCCCTAAACCATACCCACTACAACCAGTACTAGCAGCCATTTTTACTTTTCAAGGTTTTCATTTAATGAGCTGACACCATTTGATGATAGCTTTTAATCCCCGCCTACTAAAAACCACGATTAACCACTATCTTTTATTTTCAAGTGAACAGTAAACAAAAAATAATTTACCGTCCAGGAGGTGCAGTTGACGTCACTATACACGCCGTGCAGCACAACCGGACACCACTTTCTTTGCGCTTACTATTTACTCCGGCTCCTCCCGGCCAAAGACACACACAAGAGATGCGGAGGTCTCCCCCCTAATCACACCCTTGAGTAGCCTTTTAAAAATTTTCCGCCAAAAACACCGACCTTAACAAGCCAAAGACACGCCATGGAGGATTCGTTGTTAGAAGGATCAGGTGACGTCAATATAAGACACTACAGAAAGATCTGGAAGGATCCGATCCTTCCAGATCTTCCATTTCCTAGGGGTATGCAATTTATATAACTACTGTCGTATGCTCTGTTGATAAACTTTGCTAAATATTTTCCCGCTGGCTCTCCATGTGGTTCCAATTGATTTTCTCAGGATTGTCGATTTCCTTCTGCTTTTTTGGTGTGCTTTCTCCATGCCAGTCTGTCATAAAATGTTACTCCAAGGTATGTTGGTTCTTTATCTTCTTTTAGGGGTATTAAATTTATCTGGATGACACCTGCCTTTTGTTTTGGAGAGAAGGCAAATAGGGTGCTGCTGCACTTGTCAGTGTTTATACTGACACACCATCTCTTTGTCCATGTAACTAATGCATCTATAGTTCTTTGTATCAATCTGGTGACCATTGATACATGTTCATTTATGCTCCATAGGATCAGGTCATCAGCTTACATTGCCGATTTAAATTCAGGTTGTAATTCGGTTACAAGATAAGTTATGTAGATTAGTAAAAGTTTGGGGAACAAGACCCCCACCTTGGGGGGCGCCATGACGTAGTAGTACTTTCTTTCTCTTGTATCCGTCTATTTGTACTTGGGCTCTGTTGTGCAAGTATGTTTTCCCCCATTTGTACATTCTTTCATTCACTTTATAGCTTCTCAGTTTTTACATCAGACCTTCTTTCCTGACTTTGTCAAAAGCCTATCCACTGATAGGGTGCAGTCATTTGTGAGGCAACCAGGACTGCAAGAGCTGTGAATAAAAGACAGAAAAGAAAAACCTCTGCAGAAAATCCTCCTCCAGAAACGTCAAGCATTCTTTGTCCACATTGTCAAAGAACATTTCGAGCCAAAATAGGCCTTATCAGCCATCTTAGAACTCACGGCTCCATACTTTCAACCCCACTGGATGAAATGAATGGTCATCATCATTCTTGATGGACAAACAACAACAACATCCATTGATAATTATCATAGTTTTTTTTGTTTTTTTTTTAAATTAATATCTAAGCCACATTCTTCACTATGCTTATTTACTGGTTCCACTAGGTTTTGTAATTCTTGCTCCCTTTTTGCTAATAACACTGTACCGTCAGCATACCTAAGATTGTTTATGATTCTTCCATTTGTGTTAAATCCAGACATTTCTCCAATTTGTTTAAAAATACTTTCTATCTATAAGTTGAAGAAGCTTGTGGACAACACGCATTCCTTCCGTACTCCTCTTTTTATCTCTATGGGCTTTGAGTAATTATTTCCGTGTCGTCACGTGTTCCCAGTACATGTAATTAATAAGTCTGATGTCCTTTTTGTCTACTCCTATATCCTGAAGGCGTGCAATTAATCGTTCGTGGTCTACTCTGTCGAAAGTTCGCGGCTAAAGCAGCAAAGGAAAGATAGATTAAAACCGCTCTAATCTATAAAGAAATACAGACACTGACAAGCTTATAAAATCCGGGAGTAACATTCGTTTCTAAGAGCATTTTGAATAAATTAAATTCCTGGTTGCTGTCAATAATACGTATTAGATCCTCAACGTGACATGAAGACTTTCACAAAC
This sequence comes from Cepaea nemoralis, assembly GCA_014155875.1. Classification (NCBI taxonomy): domain Eukaryota; kingdom Metazoa; phylum Mollusca; class Gastropoda; order Stylommatophora; family Helicidae; genus Cepaea; species Cepaea nemoralis. The sequence goes on from JACEFZ010007798.1 coordinate 27,661, forward strand.
ATTTGGTAACAAAGTGCTGCTCATACACCACACACTGTGAGTACCTTGGCTCCATAATCTACAACAATACGCCACACACTGTGAGTACCTTGGCTCCATAATCTACAACTATACGCCATACACTGAGTACCTTGGCTCCATAATCTACAACAATACGCCACACGCTGTGAGTACCTTGGCTCCATAATCTACAACAATACGCCACACACTGTGAGTACCTTGGCTCCATAATCTACAACAATACGCCACATACTGTGAGTACCTTGGCTCCATAATCTACAACTATACGCCACACACTGAGTACCTTGGCTCCATAATCTACAACAATACGCCACACGCTGTGAGTACCTTGGCTCCATAATCTACAACAATATGCCACACACTGTGAGTACCTTGGCTCCATAATCTACAACTATACGCCACACACTGTGAGTACCTTGGCTCCATAATCTACAACTATACGCCACACACTGAGTACCTTGGCTCCATAATCTATAACTATACGCCACACACTGAGTACCTTGGCTCCATAATCTACAACAATACGCCACACGCTGTGAGTACCTTGGCTCCATAATCTACAACAATACGCCACACACTGTGAGTACCTTGGCTCCATAATCTACAACTATACGCCACACACTGTGAGTACCTTGGCTCCATAATCTACAACTATACGCCACACACTGTGAGTACCTTGGCTCCATAATCTACAACAATACGCCACACGCTGTGAGTACCTTGGCTCCATAATCTACAACAATACGCCACACGCTGTGAGTACCTTGGCTCCATAATCTACAACTATACGCCACACACTGTGAGTACCTTGGCTCCATAATCTACAACTATACGCCACACACTGTGAGTACCTTGACTACATAATCTACAACTATACGCCACACACTGTGAGTACCTTGGCTCCATAATCTACAATTATACGCCACACACTGTGAGTACCTTGACTACATCATCTACAACAATACTGCCACACATTGTGAGTACCTTGGCTCCATAATCAACAACTATACGCCACACACTGTGAGTACCTTGACTACATAATCTACAACAATACGCCACACACTGTGAGTACCTTGGCTCCATAATCTACAACAATACGCCACACACTGTGAGTACCTTGACTACATAATCTACAACAATACGCCACACACTGTGAGTACCTTGGCTCCATAATCTACAACTATATGCCACACACTGTGAGTACCTTGGCTCCATAATCTACAACTATACGCCACACACTGTGAGTACCTTGACTACATAATCTACAACTATACGCCACACACTGTGAGTACCTTGGCTCCATAATCTACAACTATACGCCACACACTGTGAGGACCTTGGCTCCATAATCTACAACAATATGCCACACACTGTGAGTACCTTGGCTCCATAATCTACAACTATACGCCACACACTGTGAGTACCTTGGCTCCATAATCTACAACTATACGCCACACACTGTGAGTACCTTGGCTCCATAATTTACAACTATACGCCACACACTGTGAGTTCCTTGGCTCCATAATCTACAGCTATACGCCACACCTTGACTACATAATCTACAACAGTGCGGACGTGTCAGGAGAAGTCAGACTTGGCAAAACAAAGCACAGATTAAACAGTGTTTAGTCTATAGTGCCAGACTGTGGCAACATGGCTAGCGTGTTTGCCTATCAGCCCGTTAGTCATCGGTTCGAATTCGCATAGAAGCAGGTGTGGAAAATTAACATGGGCTCACATGTCGATCTAACCTGAAATGGGTATCAAAAGATGTCTTGGCAAGTGAAAGCAGTGGGCATGATAATGATCATATCAACCATGGCACAGATTGGTTTATAAACGTATCACGTCTTGTCAAAGTATCCTATCAAAGTATACTTAATTTTATTTGCTCACAATGTAAACTTAGTGAAAATTTTCAAGCTCAAATGTAGAATTATAAGTAATATAATACAGGTAATTGAAATGCACAACACTACACGTCTCTGTGAATAAGAAACAACATTTTAGGTCAGCATGGTTAAATGGATAAGAACACGTGTTCTTAAACACCCGGTGTGCTGATGCCGAGGTAAGGGGTTCAACCCCTACACCGGACAGTTGGACTAAAATGTTGACCTATCGTCCTTTCCATGACTTGGAGACATAAATTACATGTTCAAGTACCTCTGAAGTCGGAGTGGGTTCACCTGATGACTAGGGACGCTGTTAATAGGGAAAGCAAATCCACACGCAAAATTCAGTCCAGCCAAACTAGATGTAGTGTGTATGGACTACGCTGAAGTTCACAGCGCGCGAGCGCAAATTTTTTTTTTTCTAAATCGAATTCCTGAAGACAAAACAGGACAGGCAAATAATAAATTCCTAATCCCAAATAGTATTAGGTACTGAGAATCACTATAAGAAACCAACAGGGTTAAATGGAATTTTAAAAAAGAACAGATCTTGAAGTGGCGATAATTATACTTTCAACAGTTCATCTTTATCTCGCTTTCCCTCCTGCTTCCTGGTCTAACCCTCCCTGTGGAATGTATCAAGGATGACTCATGATAGCGTCTGTCTTTTCCATGTGATATTCGTTTCGGTGTGATTAATGGTACTAATAAATTATACTCACAGAAATCAATACGCTAAGAAAAAAAAATAGTGATTAGTATAAAAACGCTGAGAAAGAAATAGATAACTTGTGATTAGTATATATGACTACGCTACGTAAGAAATAGACAACTGATGATTAGTATAAATAAGCTAAGTAAGAAATAAACAACTGGTGATTAGTATAAATACGCTAAGTAAGAAATAAACAACTAGTGATTAGTATCAACAAGCTCCCCGGGAAGGTTAACCCGGTCAACAAATGCCCGCAGAAGTCGGATGTGTCGGCCTAACGGTGCAAGAACGCAGCTCTGCTGTAAACAACGCAATCACATCAGCAAAAAACTCCGGATGAACGCAAAAGAAGAAGAAGAAGAAGAAGAAGAAGAAGAAGAAGAAGAAGAAGAAGAAGAAGAAGAAGAAGAAGAAGAAGAAGAAGAAGAAGAAGAAGAAGAAGAAGAAGAAGAAGAAGAAGAAGAAGAAGAAGAAGAAGAAGAAGTATCAACAAGTTAAGTAAAAAAAAACGACTAGTGATTATCAAAACAATGTTTTCCCTTAGTGAATTTGAATAACGAAGGCACAAACTATATATAGTACGATTTTTGCCTGGCACATTTCGCTGAATCTCGTCAGGTACTTACTGCAGATGTCACACAACGTAGAGTGAAATAATTAGATTCATCTTTCAAGCTGACATATTACTGATATTACTGTGCGAACGTGTGTATATTTCAGTTTGAACGATGAATCTAATTATTTTACTCTATGTTGTGTGACATCTGCAGTGAGTACCTGACGAGATGCGGCGAAATGTACCAGACAATAAATCGTACTATATATGGTTTGTGTCTTCGTTATTCAAACTAGTGATTAATATAAATATGCTAAGTAAGAAATAAACAACTAGTGATTAGTATAAATATGCAAAATAAGAAATAAACAACTAGTGATTAGTATAAATACGCTAAGTAATAAATAAACAACTAGTGATTGGTATAAATAAGCTAAGTAAGAAATAGAGAACTAGTGGTTAGCTTAAATGCGTTAAGTAAAAAATAAACAACTAGTCCTTATAGGATGTGTGTGAAGTGGGTACTGGGCAATAGTAACATCCCAGGGCATAACATCAGCAAACACACGTACATGCTTCTGTCCTGTATCAGCGTGTGAGTCGTGGACCATGTCACGACTGCTAAAGAAGAAAATTGGGCTTTTAAACTGAAATGTTTCATAAAGTTCTAGAATGTAATGGAACAAGAGAAAGACAGATACCGACGTTCTTCAAGATCTGAACAAGAGGGGATACTCCCTCATAAACATCAATGTCTCTGAAACTGAAATACTTACGCCATATGAAACATCATCGTGTGTTTGTTTGCTGTTTGTTTGGTTGTTTCTTGTTTGTTTGTTCGTATGTTTGTGTGTTTGTTTTTTGTTTGTTTGTTGCTTGTTTGTTTGTTTGTTTTGCGTTCGCTCGCTTTCAATTCAAGTGTAATCCTTAAACGTGCCACTACTTCTAGTGCACTACACTGATTTTTTTTCCTTGTATTAGCTTCCCCTATTGTTTGACATTGCCTTTTGAACGCCAGGCACCCATACCATTTCATTAAAAAAAACCAACGTTTTACGGTCTACTGCCAAATTTCCCGCAGCTGTTTCGAACGTGGGTATGCGAGTTTTCGAACTGCGTCCGAAATTCCGTCGCCACGGAGCGGGACTCTGATAGAGTACGAGCATACAAGCATACAAATGACTACGAAGCTTTGCAGATTGAAATATTTATAAATATAAAATAAACACTAACAACCGTTTCGACACAAGCCTTCATCAACGGGGCAACAAGAACAACAAGATTGAAACATGCACAAACACGAACAAAACAAGTGGGTATTTCCATAAAGACGCTTCATAGTCCGAGAATAATGTCCCCTTGGTGATTTGGTATCTAAGATCTGACCCAAGGAGACGGAAGTGAAAGAGAAATTATGGGGAAACGCCCGCTAGGATTTCCTGTTGCCCAACCTGGAGCATCTGACTTTATCTTTGTTTGTTGTGACTGTGGGGAATAGGAAGATGATAGCAGTATCAACAACAGTAGCAGAATAAATAATAGTGGTAGCAACAGCAGACTTAGTAGAAGTGGTACGAGTTATAGAAACAGCAATAGTAGTAATGATAGTAGCACCAGTTGTAGCAGCAATAATGGTAGCAGTAGTTCCATTAGCAGTAGTTTAGTCGCAATAGTAGTAGTAGTAGTAGTAGTAGCAGCAGCAGCAGCAGCAGCAAGAAGAAGAAGAAGAAGTAGTAGTAGTAGTAGTAGTAGTAGTAGTAGTAGTAGTAGTAGTAGTAGATGTGGTAGTATTAGTAATAGTTTGAGAACCCCAGGTTTAAGCATTAGCGACCACTGCTGTAGCCGCGAGGCTTTGTTAACAGGATCGCAAATAGTCATTCCACGGTGACTCACGCTAACGAGGTATTGTAATGACTTCCCTTCCTTGTTGCCACAGCTGTCTGCAGCTGCTCTCAGCACAGTGCCACGGCTATTTCAGTCTGTGAAGTGATTGCCATCTTGTTGCCAACAATGTCACCCACTTCTTCCCCACTATCGCCAACAGCCAGGAAGAGAAATTGACGAGCAGTGTCAAATTAGACTTTGCTTGTCCTTCGCAGAACGCAGCGATCAACACTAGGTTGATTTCCTGGGCAAATTTACTTTCAGTAGTTTGCCATTGTTTTCTGAACGAGAAGTCAACGGTAAATTGCAACTTAATGCCGGTGCAGGTGTTGACCAACATACCTGGCTATCTGCCTGACATATCAATTGTTGAGGGGCAACTGATGCCAATAACACAGCACATAAACACATTCATAAGTGTACTGATTGGCTCTCATAGAAGTAGTACAAAGAAGTGGAGATTTTCTTGTGTGCCCTCTAACCTCAACTCCTTCCGAGATTGTCTTGTGTGCCCTCTAACCTCTACCCATTCCGAGATTGTCTTGTGTGTAATCTAACCTCAACTCCTTCCGAGATTGTCTTGTGTGTCCACTAGCCACTACTTCTTCCTTCTACTTCTATGAGTGCCAGTCAATACCTGTGGATGTGCTGACGACCAGTGTGAGTGCAGACCTCAAGTACCGCAGACAGAGAACAACGATCCACGTCTAGTTATCTGTTGTTACGTGCATGGTTTCGACCATTGCCTGGTTATCTGTTGTTACGTGCATTGTTTCGACCATTGCGAGGATGTCTGTTGATACGTGCGATTGCTTTGACCAATGCGGGACACACACTATGTGTAAGTAAAGGCAACTGACCTTGTACACGAAGTTGTTTTCTGAGGTGTATTAAGTACATGTGCCAGACACATATTTTTTGTAGACCAACAGGTACTCGATGGGTGATGTCATAATATCACACCTCCTTCTTCTTTTTATTCTTCCTCTTCTACATCATTTTCATCCTCGTCATCATCTCCAACTTCATCTTATTCTTCCTACTCCATTTTCTCTACCTCCCCTCCTCCTCCTCCCTCCTCCTCCTCCCATCATCCTCCTCCTCTTCTTCTTCTTCTTCTTTATATTCTCCCTCTCCCTCTAACTCCACTTTCTGTTCCTCCTCTTCCTCTTTCTTGTATGTTTGCCTGGGTCTGTGTGAGTGCGTGGAGGTATGTGTGGGTGGGTGGGGGGGGGGGAGGGGATGTGTTGGTGGCTGCGGGATATGAGGGTGGATGGGGGATGTGTCTCACAACATTGCAATATGCACTGTTTATGTTTACAATTTTCATTTGACAATGTTTTGTTTTTTTTCTCATGTGAATGAATGTATCATGCGTAATATGCGTTGTTTATGCTTACAAAATCCATTTGGCAATATGTTTCCCCTATGTTAATGTAACATGCACATTTGATGAATGAAAGATGAATGATTGAAAGGGCCGAATGTAAGACGGGCCTGCGTGCCCAATTTGTTACCCTTTTAAAATAAAGTTTGTTCGTTCGTTCGTTCTTCATCTCCATCTCCTTCCTCTTACTCTAACTCCTCTTCTTCTACTACTGCTACTCCTTCTTCTTCTTCTTCTTTTTCTTCTTCTTCTTCTTCTTCTTCTTCTTCTTCTTCTTCTTCTTCTTCTTCTTCTTCTTCTTCTTCTTCTCCTCCTCCTCCTCCTCCTTCTTCTTCTTCTTCTTCTTCTTCTTCTTCTTCTTCTTCTTCTTCTTCTTCTTCTTCTTCTTCTTCTTCTTCTTCTTCTTCTTCTTCTTCTTCTTCTTCTTCTCCTTCTTTCTTCTACTTCTTCTTCTTCTTCTTCTTCTTCTTCTTCTTCTTCTTCTTCTTCTTCTTCTTCTTCTTCTTCTTCTTCTTCTTCTTCTTCTTCTTCTTCTTCTTCTTCTTCTTCTTCTGCTAGGCACTGAGAATATCATGGGTTGGAGGCGTGCAATATTAGAATCCAATGATTCTTGTAAATATCCCAGCACCATCCCAGGATTCGACCCTGGAAACGTCTGTACCTCAGGCGGGCTCTGTAACCTGCCAGTGACGCTGCGCCCTCAAATACCTGACATTCAAGTAAGAACAAAAGCGATATGTTTTAATTTGCAGGATGGTAATTGTGTCTGCGTGGGATGTATTACTGTACATGCTTCTGTATCAGCCGTTTAATTACAAAAGCAATTAAAACCCCCATGTGTTGCAACAGACAGAACAAAATAGTCACAATACTAATCACCATGTGCCCTGCCAAATGGCATGGGCGATCATGCATCACCACAGATTTCGGTCCTGGTGTCTTGAATCATTTCAAATGATGATATTCTTCTATTTCGATGTCGCAGTTCATCCAGCATCATTTCTCTCGGCCCGGCCCTGCTTCTTCTACGGCTGTTTTTCAACCCTCTAGGATTATAACTGGGGATGTATGTTATGCGTTACACTTAGTTCAGTATTTTATATATATATAATTTTACAGAGATGTCTTGTATAGACAACCGTGGTCAAAATCACATCTCCATTCTTTCCAGTTTCCCGCCTTACCTTCCACCCCTTGTTCATATGCCACTTCCACTCATCTACCCGGGATCTTCACTGAACAGTTACCATCCCCAAACCTTGTCCCCACGATTCCACAGTCTCCCACGGCTGTCTATACAAGAGTATCAATGTGACATTCGTGTTAGTATCATAACCAAGGATTCTGATATATATCAAGGTGACATTCGTGTTAGTATCATAACCAAGGATTCTGATATATATCAATGTGACATTCGTGTTAGTATCACAACCTGGGATTCTGATATATATCAAGGTGACATTCGTGTTAGTATCACAACCTGGGATTCAATGTGACATTCGCGTTAGTATCATAACCAAGGATTCTGATATATATCAAGGTGACATTCGTGTTAGTATCACAACCTGGGATTCAATGTGACATTCGTGTTAGTATCACAACCTGGGATTCAATGTGACATTCGTGTTAGTATCACAACCTGGGATTCAATGTGACATTCGTGTTAGTATCATAACCAAGGATTCTGATATATATCAAGGTGACATTCGTGTTAGTATCACAACCTGGGATTCAATGTGACATTCGTGTTAGTATCACAACCTGGGATTCAATGTGACATTCGTGTTAGTATCACAACCTGGGATTCAATGTGACATTCGTGTTAGTATCATAACCAAGGATTCTGATATATATCAAGTTGACATTCGTGTTAGTATCATAACCAAGGATTCTGATATATATCAAGGTGACATTGGTGTTAGTATCATAACCAAGGATTCTGATATATATCAAGGTGACATTCGTGTTAGTATCATAACCAAGGATTCTGATATATATCAATGTGACATTGGTGTTAGTATCATAACCAAGGATTCTGATATATATCAAGGTGACATTCGTGTTAGTATCATAACCAAGGATTCTGATATATATCAAGGTGACATTGGTGCTAGTATCATAACCAAGGATTCTGATATATATCAAGGTGACATTGGTGTTAGTATCATAACCAAGGATCCTGATATATATCAAGGTGACATTCGTGTTAGTATCATAACCAAGGATTCTGATATATATCAAGGTGACATTCGTGTTAGTATCATAACCAAGGATTCTGATATATATCAAGGTGACATTCGTGTTAGTATCATAACCAAGGATTTTGAGATAAGTAGCAAAACATTTTTTTTTTTCACGTTTTCATTTTCTTTTAAATGTTCTCAGTTTTTCATCTTTTCATTTTTCTCATCCCGTTCTTATGCCATAATGTAGTCACTGGGGGGTCGTCTCATGATTATATGTTGTATTTTGTGTATGTATGTGTTTGCTGATGAAGGCTAGTCTCCACAACGTTCTGTATTTTTCGTAATTCTGTTTCGTAGCTATGTCCTGTAAAGCTATATTACTTTGTGTTATTTTACATTGTTTACATTTCCCCAGTTTTACCGCAGTTCCACTAATTTTATTCATACTTTGGCGCTGGATAGGACAAACAACACAAGGAGAAGAGAGTTAAAGACGAGATGAATAATATCGGGATCACATGGCGAGGGCTGCAGGTGACAGGACAAGAAAGGGCCGCTTGGTGTGAGTTGGTTAAGCGCCTTTACTCCCTGGTGGGGATAGCGGGAGGGGAAAGAAAAGAGGTTTCACATCCGTTTCGTATTTTAAACCCAGCCATTTCTAGCAGCATCTGACCTCTGAATGAACCAGGGAAATCAATGTTTAATCTCCAGGTCATTACGAAGGGAAGGGGAAGGGTTGTGGGTGGGAGGCCAAGACCTCGTTTCCAACTCCAGGTCACGGAGCCAAGGGTTCTCAAACCAGTGTTCTGAATCCTGTCTAGATACGTCTCTACACTTCAGCATTAAACCTTAAGTCGTAAAGACCGCAGAGTCATTATTTTGGGTCAGTAAAGGGGGGCTGCAAACTACTGAACGTAAACTTGCCAAGAGATCGCAACAGCAAACAATGCTGATGTTGACTGCAACGTCCTGTATAGGATATGCAACAAACTTTTTGTTTATTTAAAGGGGTGCTTCCAGCTCCGTGGTAAAGGCTTTACGGACGCAGTTCGTGATCCCAAATATCGCGTTCGAAATACAGCTTTCGGGCGATTTGGCAGCAGAACGCCTTGCGTTAGTTTGTTTTTATAAAATGGTATGGGTGCCGGTTGTTCAGAAAGCAACGACAAACTACTGAATGTAAACTTGCCAAGAAATCACAAACAGCTAACAAATTCTGGGGTTGACTGCGACGTCCTGTGAAGGATATGCAACTAACTTTAAAGGGGAACCAGATGCCGATGTGGCCGAAAGGATAAGAGCTCTTGAACTTCCGTTGCCGGTTCAAGCCCTACACTGGCATTAGGTGGCACTTCAAAGTTGACTTCTGGTTCAGAAATCATTGGCAAACTACTGCACGTGAAATTTTCCAGAACAAGAAGAACGTAGGGTTGATCACAACGTTCAGCAAAGGACATACAACCTGTAAAAGGACATACACCATGTAAAAGGACGTACAACCTGTAAAAGGACATACAACTTGTAAAAGGGAAGCCGGGAGTTGCATTAGCATAGTGGCTAAGCGCTAGCCGGCCGGCGCGGTGGGTAAGAATTCGATCCAAATCGGACGGATTGGAACTTTTAAAATTGACCTGACTCCCAGATCGACCCAGGAAATGTCTTAAGAAGTAAAGGCGCCTGGCGTGACATTGACTACATCACCCATTGAGCGCCGGATAGTCTATAAACATGGGTAAGGCACCATATACCCATTGCGCCTTAATGCGTGTAAATCGGTCCTTTTATTTTTACTTAAGGGATCCAGTAATAATGGGATGTAATTTTTCATAAACTCTTTGTTTCGCTTCCCTTTTGTTTATGCTTTTTAAATGAATCCTTTACAACTATATGTTACCAATATCGCCCTGTGCCCTGTCTACCGTCGTAGGCGTTCACATATCTCCATAGACTCTGTTCGCGGTGTTCTGGATCAGTTCCGTTGATGTATTCCTCCATGCCACCATCCCAGGCCATCAATCATCACTTCTCTGGATGTGCTACTGCTTCTTCTTCTGCTAATCTGTTAATCTCCAAATGTCTTGACCATATGGGACACGTTTCATTGAAATTTAGAATAGTACTCGCAAACGTTAATTCAGTACTGTTGTATGGGGTCAAACGTTAATTCAGTACTGTTGTCAGAGTCAGAAACATTGAGAACGACTAAATCAAATTACAAATAAACTAACTTTGTGGCGAAGCCGTTAAGGACGTAATTCATAACCCTGCATACCGCGTTCAAAACACAGCTACAGGCGATTTGGCAGCAAACCGCCTTGCGTTGGTATTAAATGGTAGTAGTGTCAGTCGTTCAGAGAGCAATGGCAAACTACTGAACGTAAATTTACCCAGGAATCACAAATAGTCAAAAATTGGTCAGGTTGGATGCTACGTCCTGTAAAGGAAATGCAACTAACATTAACTCATGGAAAGTTCTAGCACAACTCACGAGAATATCATGACTTCCTTAAAGAGTTAAACCCAAAGTCAACGAATCGGCGTTAGTCATTGTCCTACGGTGTCGGTTATAATAGCAAAGTCATTAACAAGTATCTCTTGATTTTTAAATTTGTTTCGTGTCATAGTTTAATTGTTCAATTGCTGTCTCTGTTTACAATTTTGCATGTTCCTTGCAGGAAGCTGCAACCAACCCCATCCCGCTTGATTTTCTAGGCAAGTTTACGTCCAATCGTTTGCCATTGCTTGCTGAACAGGTAGTCAACGCTGACGTCCAACTGACCGGCTTAGGGAACAACTCCCTCTCCGACTTTTTTTTTTAAATCCCGCAAACAGCGCAATGGAAGTTCAAGTGCAAACTACTTAACCCCTGCATTCAACCATGCGTCCATCCATTCATCTGTCTGTTCGTCCGTCCATCCATCCATTCATCTGTCTGTCTGTCTGTCTGTCTGCCTGTCTGTCTGTCTGCCTGCCTGCCTGCCTGTCTGTCTGTCTGTCTGTCTGTCTGTCTGTTTTACATGCCTGCCTACCTACCTGCCAGACCTGTATGCCTGCCTGCATGCTTGCCTGCCTGCCTGAGAGCCCGTCTGCCCTCCCATGTGTCCATCCATGTATCTATGCATCCATCCATCTGTCCATCCCTCTGTCAATCTATCTTGATGTCTGTCTGTCTGCCTACCTACATCCTATCAGTCTGTCTACTTGTCTGCCTGAATGTCTCTCTATCCGTCTGACTTCCTGTTTCTCTCTTACTATGGCATTTGACATGACCGTTTCACTCACTAGCCACCCTCGCTTTGTCTCAGTTTCTTTCTTCTGCAGGATGGTCGATATCTTCCTCTCCTCCTTCCCCCTCCTCCTCTACAAACTGAGGTCCACACACACACACATACACACCCGCGCGTGCGTACACAGACACACACACACACATACACACACACACACGCAGATTCACTCACACAGATGGTACTCCTTTCCGCACAAACCCCACCGCGCTACAACTGTTGGCCAGTGCTCCTGAATGAACTTTGTTCTGCGTAGCCCTTCCGTCGTGAGTCATGTTCTGGATATTTATGACTCCCAAACTGTCCTGTCCCCCACCGCACTATCCCAACGACATGTTCCGCGTCCCATTCTACTTCTTTCTGCCTTGTTTTCTTCCCTTTCGTTACAACGTCTGGGGATAAAGAGAGTTCGGGAACCAGCCTTGAGATGTGCTTGATGCATTGTATTGTTTGTTGTATTAATTATGACGTTAATGCGTCCTTTGTGTGCCTGGATTGTCTACTAGTTCTTGTATCTTTGTCATATTGCTTTTTATGGAGCGCTGTCTAGTGGCTGCCATAATGCGTTGTTAAGCCATTCTATTTACCGTTTTTCTCCCTTTTTCTTGTATGAAGTCCGATACTACTACTACTACTACTACTACTACTACTACTACTACTACTACTACTACTACTACTACTACTACTACTACTACTACTACTACTACCACTACTACTACTACTACTACTTCTTCTTCTTCGTCGTCGTCGTCGTCGTCGTCGTCGTCGTCGTCGTCCTTGCATATGGATTAAAATTCTGCATAAAGCCCAAACATATTAACGGCACTGAGTTGCAGGCACAGTTTAAAAATTTTTTGTTTGAAATGTTGTTTGGCCAAGTTTCTAAGTTATCATCTACTTCTGCTGAGTCGGTCGAGTGGCTGAAGGCCAAACTGGTAGATTTAGAAAACCAGTATCGCACAACACCCTCTAAAATTACATGTCCGGTGACCAACGAACACCTTACTGCATTAAAAGCATTAAAGGCTAACGAACCCCTTGTATTACTGAAACCAGACAAAGGAAATGGTGTAGTATTGATGGACACGTCAGACTGCCAGAGTAAAATGGAAGCGATATTATCGGATGAATCCAAATTCAAGTTAGATCAAACAGTAAACAAGACGGAGGATCTGGATTCTTCTTCTTCTTCTTCTTCGTTCATCCATTTTGTTTTTTTCGGATGTGATTGCGTTGTGCCTGTTTACAGCAGAGCTGCGTTCTTGCGCCGTTAGGCCGACACATCCGACTTCTGCGGGCATTTGTTGACCGGGTTAACCTTCCCGGGGGTTTCTTCGGACGTTTGACTCTCACTGTTGTGGTGTTATCCCCCATCCCAGCTGGTCCATATAGAACAGCCACAGATCCTGGTTAGCCCTCAAGGGAAGGCAGGGGCAGACCATGGGCATTCCCCGCCATCCAAGGAGGCTTCCATACTTGCAGAGCCGATACATAGCGCTCTGGTACTGGGCTCACCCAAGGAATCGTCACGTCCTGCACATGGCTGCTTAGCCTCACTTCCGTATATTGGGCCTTCCGTTCACCATAGGCTGTTCTTCCGGAAACCAGAAGTATGCAGTCTGCAGATGACATCCACACAGTGAGCTTTCGATTCGGACTTTCCACGTAATGGATTTGCTATCCAAGCAATATTCCATTTTGTGCCACTAGGACACTTTTCCACCTTTTATGAAGCCCACACAGTGGGCTTTTGATTCGGACTTTCCACGTAATGGATTTGCTATCCAAGCAATATTCCATTTTGTGCCACTAGGACACTTTTCCACCTTTTATGAAGCCCACACAGTGGGCTTTTGATTTGGACTTTCCACGTAATGGATTTGCTATCCAAGCAATATTCCATTTCATGCCACTAGGACACTTTTCCACCTTTTATGAAGCCCACACAATGGGCTTTTGATTAGGACTTTCCACGTAATGGATTTGCTATCCAAGCAATATTCCATTTTGTGCCACTAAGACACTTTTCCACCTCTTATGAAGCCCACACAGCGAGCTTTCGATTTGGACTTTCCACATAATGGATTGCTATCCAAGCAATATTCCATTTCATGCCTCTGGGTCTTCATGCACCTTTAAATGTCAACCTGTATGTAGTTAAAGTAAGCTGTGGTCAACTTTAGCTTGTTGATATCTCCATAGAGCTTGTCCTCAAATGAAGCAGGTGTGGGCCAAAATATCTTTCTCTGTTCTGCATACGTTGGGCAATCCTGCAGCAAATGTTTTGCTGTCATTTTTCCAGTTCTACAATTACATTCATCGGTATCTCCTATCTTTAGTTTATTGAACAAGTGGTATTTCAGCCTGTTATGTCCTGTGCGGAGTCTGAAGATTGCTACTTGTTCTCTTCTGTCGAGTTTGTAATATGCATCATCCTTCTGATGGCCTGGATGCTCTGATTCCCATTTGGTTCTATAAGTGCTTTTTATCAACCTCTTTACCTCATTATAGGTTATGTCTATGTCAGGCTGTGGTAGTCGTCCGCCCTCTTTTGCCAGTCTGTCAGCCTCTTCGTTTCCAGGTATACTGCAATGTGATGGGATCCACTGTATTACAACTTTTTTGGATTTCTGGCATAGACCATGGAGTGCTGCTCTTAGGTCAGTTAGTTCTGTGCTGTTATTGCTCTTCAGTATTGAGACAGCTGACTTTGCATCTGTAAAGATAGCTATTTGCTTCTCTTTATTTTCCTCCATCAGAAGCATTTCTGCTGCAGTTTTCAGAGCCTCTACCTCCGCTTTGAAGTTACTTGAAAACTTTCCAGTTGCCACTGAATGTGTTTTTTTCACTCCATTTTTTAAATTTAGGAGAATTCCTCCTCCTCCATTCTCTACTGAATTTTTGGCTGATCCATCTGTATATGCATGGGTCCAATTGCTGCTTGGGTAATGTTCTTTTATGTAGTTTAGGGTTATTTCTCTTCTTTCGGTTTCATGCTGAGTGTTCTTTTTCTCAATACCAGGAATGTTTTCTATCATCTCAGGCAGTTGCTGCTGTCTCCAAGCTGGGAACTTGTCTGCATTGTAAATGGGTTTGACTGTTGATATGTTAAGTATGGGATCTTCCCTAATTTTTCGTTTTGCAGTTTCTACAAAGTTGCTACGCTTCAGTCTTCCCTTTCCAAAACCACTAAACCTTTTATACATAGGGTGGTCTGTCAATCTTCTAAATTTTTCAGCTTGTTGCTGGGCTCTGCTATCTCTTCTATCCTGCATTGGTTGTAAACAAGTTATCTTTTCTAATTCTTCTTCTTCTTCTTCTTCGTTCATCCGGAGTTTTTTTTCGGATGTGATTGCGTTGTGCCTGCTTACAGCAGAGCTGCGTTCTTGCGCCGTTAGGCCGACACATCCGACTTCTGCGGGCATTTGTTGACCGGGTTAACCTTCCCGGGGGTTTCTTAGGACGTTTGACTCTCACTGTTGTGGTGTTATCCCCCATCCCAGCTGGTCCATATAGAACAGCCAAAGATCCTGGTCAGCCCTCAAGGGAAGGCAGGGGCAGACCATGGGCATTCCCCGCCATCCAAGGAGGCTTCCATAATTGCAGAGCCGATACATAGCGCTCTGGTACTGGGCTCACCCAAGGAATCGTCACGTCCTGCACATGGCTGCTTAGCCTCACTTCCGTATATTGGGCCTTCCGTTCACCATAGGCTGTTCTTCCGGAAACCAGAAGTATGCAGTCTGCAGATGACATCCACACAGTGAGCTTTCGATTCGGACTTTCCACGTAATGGATTTGCTATCCAAGCAATATTCCATTTCATGCCACTAGGACACTTTTCCACCTTTTATGAAGCCCACACAATGGGCTTTTGATTCGGACTTTCCACGTAATGGATTTGCTATCCAAGCAATATTCCATTTCGTGCCACTAGGACACTTTTCCACCTTTTATGAAGCCCACACAGCGAGCTTTCGATTCGGACTTTCCACATAATGGATTTGCTATCCAAGCAATATTCCATTTCATGCCTCTGGGTCTTCATGCACCTTTAAATGTCAACCTGTATGTAGTTAAAGTAAGCTGCGGTCAACTTGAGCTTGTTGATATCTCCATAGAGCTTGTCCTCAAATGAAGCAGGTGTGGGCCAAAATATCTTTCTCTGTTCTGCATACGTTGGGCAATCCTGCAGCAAATGTTTTGCTGTCATTTTTCCAGTTCTACAATTACATTCATCGGTATCTCCTATCTTTAGTTTATTGAACAAGTGGTATTTCAGCCTGTTATGTCCTGTGCGGAGTCTGAAGATTGCTACTTGTTCTCTTCGGTCGAGTTTGTAATATGCATCATCCTTCTGATGGCCTGGATGCTCAGATTCCCATTTGGTTCTATAAGTGCTTTTTATCAACCTCTTTGCCTCATTATAGGTTATGTCTATGTCAGGCTGTGGTAGTCGTCCGCCCTCTTTTGCCAGTCTGTCAGCCTCTTCGTTTCCAGGTATACTGCAATGTGATGGGATCCACTGTATTACAACTTTTTTGGATTTCTGGCATAGACCATGGAGTGCTGCTCTTAGGTCAGTTAGTTCTGTGCTGTTATTGCTCTTGAGTATTGAGACAGCTGACTTTGCATCTGTGAAGATAGCTATTTGCTTCTCTTTATTTTCCTCCATCAGGAGCATTTCTGCTGCAGTTTTCAAAGCCTCTACCTCCGCTTTGAAGTTACTTGAAAATTTTCCAGTTGCCATTGAATGTGTTTTTTTCACTCCATTTTTTAAATTTAGGAGAATTCCTCCTCCTCCATTCTCTATTGAATTTTTGGCTGATCCATCTGTATATGCATGGGTCCAATTCCTGCTTGGGTAATGTTCTTTTATGTAGTTTAGGGTTATTTCTCTTCTTTCGGTTTCATGCTGAGTGTTCTTTTTCTCAATACCAGGAATGTTTTCTATCATCTCAGGCAGTTGCTGCTGTCTCCAAGCTGGGAACTTGTGTGCATTGTGTATGGGCTTGACTGTTGATATGTTAAGTATAGGATCTGCCCTAATCCTTCGTTTTGCAGTTTCTACAAAGTTGCTACGCTTCAGTCTTCCCTTTCCAAAACCATTAAATCTGTTGTACATAGGGTGGTCTGTCAATCTTCTAAATTTTTCTGCTTGTTGCTGGGCTCTGCTATCTCTTCTATCCTGCATTGGTTGTAAACAAGTGATCTTTTCTAGTTCATTAATAGGCGTTGTCTTCAGGCTTCCAGTTATGATTCGCATTCCTTGGTTTTGGACTCTACTTATTTTGTTAAAGTTTGACTTAGCTGCTGTTGCCCAAGCTGCAATGCCATATTCCAGTACTGGCCTCACCCGTCCAGTATATAACTTCTTGAGAACTTTCTCATCTGCTCCCCACGTTGTACCAGCAAGCTTTTTCATGATTGCCATTCTCTGCCTTGCTCTTGTTCGATTTTTCTCAACCTGTGTCTTCCATGTCAGGCGACGATCAAAGGTGACTCCTAGATAGTTTGGATTTTCTTCATGGCGCAATATTTTTCCATTCAATACCAGCTTAGGTTGCTGAGTTTTATTTGAGAGGGAGAACACTGTGCATGTTGTTTTCTCCTCACTTATCTTCACTAGCCATGATTTTGACCAGTCCTCTAGCGCTAATAAGGCTTGCTGTATTCTGCTGTTAGCTGTACTAATATATTCTTCAGATGTCCATATGGCTAGGTCATCTGCAAAGGAGGATGTGTGTACTCTGGCTGGAAAATTTTCTGTGATGTCATTTATATATGCTAGGAATAATGTTGGTGAAAGAACTCCTCCTTGGGGGACACCTTGCTCCAGCAGCATCATTTTGCTTGTTTGTCCTTGTACTTTTGTCCTGGCAGTTCTGTTCTCAAGGTAGTGGCTGATCCATTTATACATTTTTCCACAAACATGCATGTTTTGCAGTTTTACTTTCAGTCCTTCCTTCCATACTTTATCAAATGCTTTTTCTAAATCTATCCAGACTGCTAGTGTGTGCTTTTTCTCTTGGAAGGCATCCTCTATTTCCTGAGCTATATAGGTTATTTGATCTTCAGTGGATCTGTATTTTCTGAATCCTGCTTGGTGTGGTGTTAAGAGTTTGTTTTCTTCCAGATGCCATGTTAGCCTGCCATTGATAATGCGTTCCATTAATTTTCCTACACAGCTAAGTAGACTGATAGGTCGATAGCCATTTGGTTCTTCCAGGTCTTTTCCTTTCTTTGGGACTGGTATTAGTATAGCTTCCTTCCATGCCTGTGGGACTATTCCTCTCTTCCAGCTGTTATTTAGGACTGCTAGTAGTTTCTTCTTTGCCTTGGTGCCTAGTCCTATTAGCATTTCATTTGTGATTCCATCCTTTCCTGGTGATTTCTTCTTTTTTAGGGTATTCATTGCCTGTTCCATTTCTTCCATTGTTAGATTTGCCATCATATATTCTGCTGCTGTCTCTGTATTTCTATGATGTATCTGTTTGTCTTTGATTGCTTTCTTCTGTTCGGTTGTAATATCAATGTGGTTTGCATTTGCATAGTGTTCCATTAGTGCATTTGCAGCCTTTTTGCCTGTAAGCAAGGCATTTCCTTGTTTAATTGTTATTTGTTTGTTTCTAGGTCCTTCATTGTTCATGGCTTTCACTAGTTTCCATAGTTTGTTTCCATCCCTGTCAAAATTCAGGTTTTCTGTTTTTTCCCTCCAACAATCTCTTGTTGTTTGATTTACTGTTCTTTTATATTTTGCTGAGATGGCTTTGAGAGAGATGTTTGCTTCAATTGTTTGTTCTCTCTCTGCTGTCTTCCTGGCATCTTCAACTTTGTCCTCCAAACTTTGTAGTTCTTCAGTCCAGTATGGTTTGTAATTTTTCCTCGCTCCTCTTGGAATGGACTCAGTGGCTGCCTGTATTATCGCTCTGTTTAGACTTTCCACCATTTGCTTTATGTTGCCATATCGTGTATTTATGTTTTCACAATATTTGTCTGTTAGTATGGCAAATCTGTCCCAATCTGCTCGTTTGTAATTCCAGCGGGGCAAGGGCTTTTGCTCCTGTGGAACATACTCCATATTCATTTCAAGCTTGATTGGTCTGTGGTCACTACCTGCTAATTGGTCCAGCACATGGCGATCGATTTTGTGGAGGATGTCTCCTGTGCAGAAAGCTAAGTCTGGAGTAGAAGTGGTAAGCCATCTTCTGGAGTAGAAGCTCGGTGTGTCATCCGCTTTGTTGAGTAGATGGAGATTTGAGTCTATTTCCCAGTCCTCCAATTCATCTCCTCTTTTGTCAGTATCTGGGTATCCCCATCTTTCTGAACGGCTATTAAAGTCTCCGACAATAATGCAGTTTGTGTCAGTTATTTTCATGTTTGAGAGTGTAAGGTCCTTATCTGCTGGGCTATACAGATTGTAGATTCTTATTTTCACGTCCTTTATCATTATATCAACACCTATAATTTCCGTTTGGTTGTTAGAGATCACAGATACTTCGCTGCAAGGTATTGTATTTCGTGTAAGTATTAGAACTCCTCCTTTGTGTCCTTCGCGGTCGAAACGTGTGGCCTGATATCCTCTGACTGAGAATTTGTGATTGGCGTTGAGGTGTGTCTCTTGAATGCATGCCACATCTATTCTATCTTTATGAAGACGCTGTGTTAGGGAGTCTTTCTTCTTGTAAACTCCTTCGGCATTCCACTGTAGTATGTTGAGTGTCCGGGGTATTTGGTCAATAGCTCTTAACCTACTCCTCTGTGCCTTGACTCCACAGCACAGGGGAAGGTGACCACCAGTAGTCATGGGTGGACCCCCTCGAGGCAGGGGGCCCGGCACTATCACCGCCTGATGGGACTTCACGGGATTAGCACCATATCGATTAATTTTGATTTGTGACATCATGAATTAAGTTACGTTGCACTGCTTTGTCAAGCCTGTGGCTCAGTACATCCGATTTCGACAAGCATTTATTCGGGATGCTTTCCCTAGCCTTTGACTGTCCCCAGTCTACCTACAAGGCAGCAGGTTTCACGTTGCACTGCTTTGTCAAGCCTGTGGCTCAGTACATCCGATTTCGACAAGCATGTATTTGGGGTGCTTTCCCTAGCCTTTGACTGTCCCCAGTCTACCTACAAGGCAGCAGGTTTGTGTGTCTCTTCGTCTGGTCCCTCTCCCTTGACCTGTCCGACATGGGTGGCCCTACCAGTAGCTGTGCTACCGTCGGCATAGCTCTTGGGGTCATTGGGACGCACAAGCCCCTCTACCTCGTCACGGTGGACACACAGCAGAGGGGGGATCTGGATTCAAAAATGAGAAAAGAGACCCAGTCACTTATGAATGAGGGACTTATCAGTGAGGCCACTGCAAAAATGCTCACACCACGTGGCTCCCAAACTCCTCAAATGTACGGTCTACCCAAACTTCACAAGCCCGGAATCCCGCTAAGACCAATCTTGTCCACGGTTAACTCTGCAAAACACCGGATGGCGAGATGGCTAGCTGAAATTTTAAAGCCAGTACAACAGTCGTTTAATCCAAAAATACGTTCGAACTGGTGGACATGTTGGATAGTATGGACATAAATAATAACCACATGGCATCCTTGGATATAGCCTCCATATTTGTCAGGGACCCAATACCCTGAATGGCAGGGAATAGACAGGAGACAGGTTACTGCAGGTGCAGGATAACAGGGCAGAGAGCCTGGCGTCCTGCATCACGGTCACAGAGTGCGAGGAGACCGATAAACAGGCTCAGGCCCGTGGTCACCGCACCACACCACCCCGCATGGGACTCACGGACTGTGAGCAGCCGTGAACTGGCCAAGCGTACCTGTGTTGGTCAGACGGGTTCAGGACATCGAGACGGACAGACATAGGGCAGTCGTTGTGTTTAGTGAGCGTTATGATTGTAGAATTGATGGCGCGACTGAGTCATGAAGAGAGCTGTGTTTGAACGGAGACAGTGTGAGAGCTATGTCATGCCATTATATTGTATTATCTCTCATGAATAATTATAATCCTGTGATAATGTTTTGGGTGGCGGGATAGGGCTATCCCCTATCAAAGGAGAGGTAAGGTGCCTCCTTCCCTCCGCTAGCCTACGGGACACCCTTGGGCAAGGTGGAGTATCCGTTAAGCCCCCCCCCCCCCCCGATCAAGGTTACGTGACGCTATGTGTGCAGGTTGTGGATGAAGTTGAAGAGCAGCCGACAGATAGTTGTAGGTTATGGTCTGCTGCTTCACGACGGTAGGCAGAGGATCTCTTTTTTGGGAGACAATGGCTACGGTCATCGACCAGTATGGTCACTGCTAGGAAGGAAAGCAATGGCAAACTACCTTCTTTACAGATGCCAAGAATATTATGTACTGCAGTCTTATCGATAATCAGAGAAACGGCGTAAATGGTGCTCCATAGGAGCAGCCTCGCCCGGTAGGTGTAGTCATGTGCACCAGGTGACTCCAGACCGTCATCAGGCGACTGTGTGCAAAAGAATATCAACATTGAAAGTAGGAACTTGGAATGTAAGAACTATGAGTGGGGATGGAAAATTTGATAACATTAAGAATGAAATGAGAATATTACATATCACCCTGTTAGGTGTATGTGAGACCAGATGGACAGGAATGGGCATTATGACATCT
This sequence comes from Cepaea nemoralis, assembly GCA_014155875.1. NCBI lineage: Eukaryota > Metazoa > Mollusca > Gastropoda > Stylommatophora > Helicidae > Cepaea > Cepaea nemoralis. Next base: position 49,237 of record JACEFZ010007798.1, read on the forward strand.
GAGGAATATAGAATAATCTATTCTGGTGGAGAGAAACAACAGCGAGGAGTAGCAATTATAATGGATAAAGAGAGAGCAACATCAATCAAAGGATATTGGACTGTATCAGACAGTGTTACTGGTGAAGTTGAGTGGAAGACTTTTTGATGTCAAGGTCATACAAGTGTATGCACCAACAGCAGACAGTAGTGATGACAGCATTGATGAATTTTATAGTGATTTAGAAAAAGCCTTCAAGAAATGCAAGAATTCTGAAGTAACTATCATAATGGGTGACTTGAATGCCAAAGTTGGAAATCAACAGGACGGAGTAGTAGGCAAGTATGGACTAGGGGAACAGAATGAAAGAGGTTGCAGACTAGTATAGTGAGCAAAAGAGCAAGATTTGATTATTGGAAACACATGGTTTCAACAGCACCCAAGAAGATTGTGGACATGGAGGAGTCCTGACCATAAGATCAGAAATCAGACTGATCACATCCTCATCAACAGAAGATTTCGAAATGCCTTAAGAAGTCGCAAAAACTAAACCAAGCGCAGACTGCTACAGCGACCATAGATTAATCTTAATCAATTAACATATAAAATTAAAGAAAGTCAAATATTCACCAAGAATCACAAAATTTGATTTACAAGCACTGAATAGTGAGGTTGTTACACACAGTGAACAACAAGGGTTAGAATTAAATTGTAAAAAGACACAGATTATGGTCGTCACTAGGAAGAACGAAATACCACAGTGTAATATACAAGTAAATGGGAATATTCTTCAACAAGTGAATAGGTACAATTATCTCGGAACAGTAATAACATCTGATGGGAGATGCCTTGAAGAGATTAGAACAAGAATCGCCATGGCAAAAGTAGCCTTTAGCAAGATGAAAAACATACTGACCAATAAAAAGATGTCAATTGAAACGAGAAAAAGAGTGTTGAGATGCTACATAGAACCTGTACTTTTATATGGATGTGAAGCTTGGACAATGAGCAGCCAGGCTGAAAAACATCTGATGGCTGTGGAAATGTGGTTTCTGAGGAAAATGCAAAGAATACCATGGACAGCCAGAAAGACCAATGAACAAGTCCTTCAAGAAACAAATGAAGATCGTAAACTGATCAGAGACATTAGACGTAGACAGTCACAATTTTTTGGGCATGTTATGAGAAGAAATGATTTGGAGAACTTGGTGACAACTGGTAAGATCGAGGGGAACAGACCAAGGGGAAGACCTAGAAACAAGTATCTGGATGGCTTGGCCTTGTGGCATGGTCGAGACAGACACACGGAACTGATCCACGACTCTGTTGATCGAGTGAGATGGCAGAACATGACCGCCCACGCTTACCGGCATGGCACATGATGGATGGATGGAAGAGTGAGGAAATAAAAGATAAATTCAACGTAGAGGTAAAGAACAGATTCGATGCATTGTCCGATATAGAAATATTATTTCAAGACGTCAGTGACCAATGGGAAATATTAAAGAAATCAGTCAACCAAGCTGCGGCAACAACCATCCCAAAAATAAAGATAATAGGACGCAAGAAATGGATGACGGAAGACATTTTAAAACTCATGGAAGTAAGAAGAAATAACATACATAACAAGGAAAAATATGAAGAGATTCACGGGAAAACTGGGAGGCTATGCAAAGAGGCAAAAGAAACATGGCTTGATGAAAATTGCAGGGAAATTGAACACCAACACAACACACGGAATACCAAATTAATGCACAAAAGAATTAATGACATCACTAATAAAAGAACACACACATCAACGGGTTGCCTAAAAACCAAAGATGGCAAAATCATAATAGAAAAAGAATAGATTTTACATACTTGGTCAGATTATGTGAAAGACCTTTATGATGATACAAGAGAAGAATAATATGATCATCGGAATAATAATGAAGGACCATCAGTTTTGAAGATAGAAGTTCAGAATGCTCTTAACCATATGAAAACTGGCAAGACCTCAGGTACAGATAACATCACAGTAGAAATCATCAATGCCTTAGAAGAATATGGAATAGACCATGTCACCAGATTGCTGAACACAATACAGGTTACTTGAGATATACCTCCTGAATTATGTAATTCTATATTTATTGCAATCCCGAAGAAATCAGGAGCCTTGGAATGCGATCAACATAGAACAATTAGTATAATGAGCCACATCACAAAGATTCTGCTGAGAATTATCATGCAAAGAGTTAGGAAGAAAATACAACCCGAAATAGGAGAAGAACAATGTGGGTTTGTAGAAGGCAAGGGCACAGTAAATGCTGTGTATATACTGAGAACAGTAATTGAATGTTCTATAGAAGTAAACAAGGATCTATATCTTTGCTTTATTGACTACACAACGGCTTTCGATAAAGTGAGACATGTCGACATGATAAGGATGCTTGAAGATCTACAAATTGATGGAAAAGACCTTAGACTTGTAAAAAACATATATTGGAAACAACAAGCTGCCATCAGAATTGATAACGATGTAGGTCAATATCAGCCTATTAAAAGAGGTGTGAGACAGGGATGTGTAATGTCTCCAGATCTTTTTTCCCTGTACAGTGAAAATATTTTCAGAAATATAGAAGATATGGAAGGAATCAACATTGGGGGACGATACATCAATAACATTAGATATGCAGATGATACAGTCTTGATTGCAGACAATGAACAGGACCTGCAAAATTTAGTAGATGCGGTTGTTGCACACAGTGAACAACTAGGGTTAGAATTGAATATTAAGAAGACACAGATTATGGTCGTCACTGGGAAGAAGGAAATACCACAATGTGATATACGAGTAGATGGGCATATTCTTAAACAAGTGAATCGATACTGTTATCTCGGCACAGTCATAACATCTGATGGGAGATGCCTTGAAGAGATTAGAACAAGAATTGCCATTGCGAAGGTAGCCTTTTGCAAGATGAAAAACATACTGACCAATAAAAAGATATCAATTGAAACGAGAAAAAGAGTGTTGAAGTGCTACATAGAACCTATACTTTTGTGTGGATGTGAAGCGTGGACAATAAGCAGTCAAGCTGAAAAACAGCTGATGGCTGTGGAAATGTGGTTTCTGAGGAAAATGCAAAGAATACCATGGACAGACAGATTGATTGATTGATTGATTGATTGATTGATTGATTTAGGAATCGACATCACAGCATTCGGGGCATTCCCGTAAGCGCTCCGTCCCCATCCTCGGCAGCCAGCGAAGAGTTCCAACACCAATAGTACCAGTAGCAATCTGATTATATGTCCGTCTCGCCTTTCCTCTGAGCGTTGATCGTCGGCCAGATCGCCTCCTCACTCCTCGCTGTCTCATTCTTGCCAGACCATGGTAATCAATTTGCCTCAAAGGGTTCCCCAATTGATATGTCTGTATAATACGTGTAAACTTTGGAACCGACCAAGCATTTTTCTTTTGTAAATGTTCGTCAATTTACTGAACACAGCATTACGGCCCGATGTTTTTGTTAATTTGTTATTTGACCTATGCTGGTTTAAAATAACATTCTGAGACCTATGGTACTCTTTCAAAGATTAGATACTAATTATGTCTACTTTCCTTAGTTGTTGGCTAATGAAGACACATATTTTGGGGTGTCATGCGTCAAAGTACACTAGTTCCTGCAGCGAGGCACTGACGTCATTTGGAGGTGACAGGTTCGAATCCTGGTTGGTAACTATAGCTTTCAATTTGTGTGTTGTCTAGTGCATCCTCTAATCTGTACTTCTTTCTTCTAGTTCTATAAGCGCCAAACAATACATGGGCGTTTATTTCTGAACTGTCTTAGTGGCCTCGAAGGATATTTCTGTGTAATATAATATGCCTGTCATACCTGACACTTGAGACTCCCTAATCTCCTTATCTCCCCTGTGTAATGTGACTGGAAACAGATCTTCGTATCTTTCGATAACTCGGCAGTTCTCGTCTTACAAACAATGGAAGACCACTTCTGTCTTACACACAAGGGGAGGCTCTTGTCGTCTTACAAACAAGGGAAGACTTCTGTCGCCTCACAGACAAGGGAAGACTTCTGTCGCCTCACAAACAAGGGAAGACTTCTGTCGCCTCACAAACAAGGGAAGACTCATGTCGCCTCACAAACAAGGGAAGACTTCTGTTGCCTCACAAACAAGGGAAGACTCATGTCGCCTCACAAACAAGGGAAGACTTCTGTCGCCTCACAAACAAGGGAAGACTTCTGTCGCCTCACAAACAAGGGAAGACTTCTGTTGCCTCACAAACAAGGGAAGACTCATGTCGCCTCACAAACAAGGGAAGACTTCTGTCGCCTCACAAACAAGGGAAGACTTCTGTCGCCTCACAAACAAGGGAAGACTTCTGTCGCCTCACAAACAAGGGAAGACTTCTGTCGCCTCACAAATAAGGGAAGACTTCTGTCGCCTCACAAACAAGGGAAGACTTCTGTCGCCTCACAAACAAGGGAAGACTCATGTCGCCTCACAAACAAGGGAAGACTTCTGTCGCCTCACATACAAGGGAAGACTTCTGTCGCCTCACAAACAAGGGAAGACTTCTGTTGCCTCACAAACAAGGGAAGACTTCTGTCGCCTCACAAACAAGGGAAGACTTCTGTCGCCTCACAAACAAGGGAAGACTTCTGTCGCCTCACAAACAAGGGAAGACTCATGTCGCCTCACAAACAAGGGAAGACTCATGTCGCCTCACAAACAAGGGAAGACTCATGTCGCCTCACAAACAAGGGAAGACTCATGTCGCCTCACAAACAAGGGAAGACTTCTGTCGCCTCACAAACAAGGGAAGAGTCTTGTCGTCTTACGAAGAAGAGAAGGGACATGATTATTAAACTGTGTCCCAGGTTGTTTCTCTGTAATTTGATACGAGGCTGTTTTAGTCTGTTGAGAAATGTCACTGAAATAAGTGTAAAAGTAGGGTGTTTGTGAACGCATGTCTAGTTTGAGAAATGAGACAGACAGACAGACAGACAGACAGACAGACAGACAGACAGACAGACAGACAGACAGACAGACAGACAGACAGACAGGCAGGAAGGCAGGCAGACAGACAGACAGGCAGGCAGGCAGACAGACAGACAGACAGACAGACAGACAGACAGACAGACAGACAGACAGGCAGACAAAAATATACAGAAAGCGAGCAGGCGATAGATACACACAGAGAGAGGGCGAGAGAGAGAGAGAGAGAGAGAGAGAGAGAGAGAGAGAGAGAGAGAGAGAGAGAGAGAGAGAGAGAGAGGCTTGGGGGAAGAGAGAGACTTGGGGAAGAGAATGAGAGTGAAAAAAGAAGAAAGCGAGAAAGAAAGTACAAAACTGAATTTAATCATGATGAGCATGCATTATAGGGACAACTTTGGCGTAACGGTTGTGACGTTACTCTGATAATGGTGTGAGAGTAGTGGGATAGATCACAACGTCATGTAAATGACAAGCAACATTTGTGTAATACCTAAGCTCTTCATGACATCATACCATTACAAGCTGTCAAGTGAAGTGTGTCGAGGTACCATGTTGATCCCATACTGTTATACACATGTGAAACAAGGACACTGTGCAAACACGCTGAGAAATTTCAAATGATAGCGGACGTGTGGTTTCTGGTGAGAATTCAAAGAATACCATGGATGAGAAAGGAACCTACACAAACACACACGCACGCACGCTCTCTCTCTCTCTCTCTCTCTCTCTCTCTCTCTCTCTCACACACACACACACACACACACACAAACACACACACACACACACACACAAATATGTACGCGAACACGCGCTCACAATGAAAACCGTAAACTGATTAGAGAAATTGGACTCGTGACAGTAAAGATGTTTCGGACACATCATGAGGAGAAATCAACTTGAAAAAAAAATGACAACCGGCAAACTTGATGGGAAAGATCAAGGGGAAAGAAAAGCAATAAATACCGGGACAACTTGGCCAAGTGGCAGTTGGACTAAAATTTTGACCTATCTTCCTTGACGTGGGAACGTAAATTACAAGTACCTATGAAGTCGGAGTGGGTTCGCCTGGTAGTGAGGGACACTGTTAATAGGGAAAGCTAATCCACACGCAAAATTCAGTCCAGCACTACTAGAAGTAGCATGTATGGACTACGCCTGAGTTCAAAGCGAGGAAGCGTAAAGCAAAATCTGGACAAGACCGCAGACCTGCTCCAAGACGATGATGATGACGATAGCGTGAGACGGCAAACCATAACCGGTTTTGCTTATCGGCATGGCGCACGATAATGCTGATACTCGTACATTGGTGTAACAAGCCGATCTTCTCCCTCTTCTTTTGCCCATCGTCCCCCCAATGGAATGTAAGACCTCAACTAAATCACACCCAGTTGTGCTGTCTATTGTTATCTCCTGCTGCTCCATATGTGTCCTCCTAATGGTATTCATCTCTGTCTGTATTTCTCTTCTCTGTATGTTTAAAAACACAGTAAATGACACGCAAACTAACTGATCTCCCAGATACGCTCAAATCGTCGTTTACTCCAGCTTTTAAGCTTCCGGTGCCCCTGATGGCGAGGTATTTCGCTTGCCTCGTGGGTTACAGCCAAGAGAGAGTCTAGTAATACTGTCTTCAGGTTTTCTCTGTGTGTATCCTATGAAAAGAAGTAACAAAGACATTTATGATCTGTTTAAGTCCCCGCTAATCACTGGTATCATGAAGGCTTAATAGACTACAATGGCTGGGGCTTATAGAAAGAATGGAAGATAATAGGGAAACAAAACTCGCTTACACTCAGGAAATAAATGACCGTAGACCCCGAGGTAGACCAAGAAGACGGTGGAGAGATAATATATATACAGACCTACAAGCACTTGGAATCAACGACTGGCAAGAGAAGGTCAGCCAGAGAGACGAATGGAGACGGATTGTATCTGCAGCAAAGAACCTCAATGGCTGGGAACGCTGAAGAAGAAGAAGAAGAAGAAGAAGAAGAAGAAGAAGAAGAAGAAGAAGAAGAAGAAGAAGAAGAAGAAGAAGAAGAAGAAGAAGAAGAAGAAGAAGAAGAAGAAGAAAAAGAAGAAGAAGAAGAAGAAGAAGAAGAAAAAGAAGAGAAGAAGAAAAAGAAGAAGAAGAAGAAGAAGAAGAAGAAGAAGAAGAAGAAGAAGAAGAAGAAGAAGAAGAAGAAGAAGAAGAAGAAGAAGAAGAAAAAGAAGAAGAAGAAGAAGAAGAAGAAGAAGAAGAAGAAGAAGAAGAAGAAGAAGAAGAAGAAGAAGAAGAAGAAGAAGAACAAAAAAGAAGAAGAAGAAGAAGAAGAAGAAGAAGAAGAAGAAGAAGAAGAAGAAGAAGAAGAAGAAGAAGAAGAAGAAGAAGAAGAAGAAGAAGAAGACGAAGTGTCCTATGAAGCAACGCAAGCGTCTTTTTCTCACTTTTCGGTTCGCTGGAATTTGTTGAGAACTCCATGAACTCTGCCAGTTGGACTAAAATGTTGACTTCTCGTCCTTGACTTGGGGACGTAAATTACAAGTATCTCAGAAGTCGGAGTGGGTTCGTCTGATGGTGAGGGAGACTGGTAAAAGGGAAAGCTAATCCATATGCAAAATTCAGTACAGCGCTATTAGAAGTAGCGTGTATGGACCTCGTACGAGGTCAAAGCTAGCAAGCGCCAAAGAAAAAAGAAATACCATAATGAAACTTGCATACACTGTGCTCTGAATATTTGCTAGCATGCAAAAATCATCGAGACCACTCAGCAAACACAATTTGGACCACTTAACGAACACAATTGAGACCACTTAACACTAACTTCCGGCACTCCCCAAACTCTCATACAATGTAAGGCAAGCAACGCGTCTGATATGATGTGCTAAATTGTAGCAATCGCCAGTGTGTTCCGGAGCCCTGCAGGAAAGCATACATTTGTAACGAGGCAACCGTCCAAGCTCTGTGGCGAAGTGGTTACGGAGGCAATTCGTAATCCCGCATACCGCTTTCGAAATACAGCCGCGGACTATCTGGCAGCAAACCGCCTTGCGTTTATTTTTATAAACTGGTATGCGTGTCTGTCGTTCAGAAAGCATTTGCGAATTGCAGAACGTAAACTTGCCAAGAAATCTCAAACAGCCAAAAATTGTTTAATCTTTCAGGCATATCGTGACGGACGACTAAGGGTGGTTGGGGACTGGCCACTCTATCCCGTAAAATAAAATTGTCAGCAAAAGTCAGTCATCAAAAAGTCAAAGATAAGGAAAGAAGGATTAACTCTATCATCCCAAATAGGCTCTTCTAGAATAAGTGTGACGAGATACGGAGGGGTCGACTTGCCTCCTTACACATAGGAACATCTGCTGAGTTGGCACCTAGAATGTTAGAACTATGTGTGAGCGTGGTAAAACAGTGCAGGTGGTAGAAGAAGTGAGATATTATAAGATAAAAATTCTGGAATTATGAGAAGCAAGATTGAACAGAACAGGCAGAAAGCTTCCAAACACAGATGAAACAGTGCTGTTCGCAGGCCATACAGAGGCAATGCCCATCGCAGTGAAAGAGAGGCAGGCCCTAATGATATTAGGCAGAGAAAGCACTAGAAGCTAATCCACAAACAAAAATCAGTCCAGAACACTATAGGTAGTAGCACGACTACGCTTGAGTTCAAAGCGAGCTAACGCCAACCGAAAAAAACACACACACACACGTACACACACACAACAACAACAACAACAAAACCATGAAACTGCACAGTATTATACGTAATCAAAGAACTGGCAATATCAACATTGTCATACGTGATCTGAATATCAAAACATACTTGAATGACACAGATTTTTGGGAGATCGTGAGGAAAATGAGCTTAGAGGAATACATGAAAAATTAAAATTATTAAGCAATTATTTCGGATTTAATAACTATACCATAGGAGGAAGTGTATTTCCACATAAAAGAATACATAAAGCAACGTGGGTATCACCATACCACACTGCAGACAATCAAATGCATCATTTGTTTATTAGCACGAAATTTTAATCACGTCTAACATTGTAAAGGTATTTAGAGGTGCAGATATAAATTCAGATTAACACCTGCTGATAAGCAAAATTAAATTAAAACTAACGAAATAGATATCTTACAAATAAGGAAATCAATACAATGAAGGACATCTCATACATCAAACAACTAAGGTGGTTAATGGTCACTAATGAGAAACATGTCCTACAAAAGTAAATAGACGTGAGCACACAAGGCTGCATGCAGGCAGTCGGTTAAAATCATTTGGGATGAATCATGTATAGAATTCCTTGGATAAAGGAAGCGGAAATATAAAGCGTGGATAACGCCGATATAATTAAAAACAGAAATTATGAAAAATATAAATAGCAGATTAAAATAACAGCAAAACAAGAGCTGCTGAAGTCACGGCACCATAGACACAAAATGTATGTTTAAAAAAATGTGATTAAAATTATCGGGCATTAGAAAGAATTCAGCAAGTTGTTGTTTGAAAACAAAAGAAGGTAAAATATTAATGGACAAAGAAAAGATAATAGAAAGGTGGACAATATATAAACGAGTTGTGTGATGATAACGGTAGATCAGAAGCAATCAATAACGATTAATGTGAAAGACCATCAATACTGAATGAAGTTGAAAATGCAATACAACACACGAGGGGCAATTAAATGTTGGAGTCTCAAGCAAATGAAATACCTGAAACTTGTGAAGTAAACATGACCAAAATAGGCCCAATCTCAGCCAGTCGGAATGTGCTGACTTCGTTACATTCTAATACGCCACTACCCAACACGGGAAGATCGGTATGATAACTTTGCGCGCCTCACTGATTTCTGAGCTTGAAAGAGGGGGAGGGGGGGGGGGGGGGAAGGCCGTAAATAGTGTCCCTGTGCAGATGATTCTTCGGTACTGGATCGGAAGGAAAGTCTCTGCAGCAACCTGACTTCAACAGATCGCAGCTCTGCCTTGTGGCCAAGATCAAAGTGTAGTTATCTGTACTTGATCTAACCATGGCCACCAACAGAGGCGGTCATCCGAATGACACACGGAGACTTGGGACGTTATGGGGCGGCTCATGTCCCTGGGTAACCTTAAGCCCTAAAAAAAATTACTTCGACAAATGCAAGACATTTGGCATGAAAGGGAAAGGGGGAGGGGGGGGGGAGGAATGAGCTGAGCGATTATGGATCACACAGTTAAATCTCACTGTGTTGGGGAGGATACACAAACACTAACAATCAAGTTACACTTTCTATGGAACCTTTGACAACTATGCAGTTTGGAGAGAATAATAATGAAGGGGTATATGCCTGGGAAGAGAGGAAGAGGAAAGCCAAAGAGAAGATGTGTGCAGGATGTGGCAGACGTGTCTCCGTGGCAAAGTGGTCAAGCCGTTTGACTCGGGCTGCGAAGGTCGTGGGTTCGATTCCGGACAGCATCCATCGGTTCACGAGTTAAATTTTTCGGAAACTCCTGTGGGCCGTCTCGCTAGAGCTACGGAGTTCGTGCTTTGTGTGACGCTTTCCGCGCTGCGGAAAGAGACCGAGCCATGTGGGATAAAACCCGGTGCAATGAAGTCGACCCTGTCGACTTTTAAGCGACTGCTTATGAACGAGAAGTTTGCCAGAAGATCGTATGAATGTGTACTGAGAGAGGTACTGAGGATTTTGTGTCGGAGCCTAGCAACTTGTACTGTGTGTAATAAGGATGATCTCATGACTACTAACTACACTAGCTATATAACTATTTAGGTGTCTAGTTGGCCATGCGTCGAAGTAAAGTTGTTCCTGTAGCGAGGCGCTATAGTCATTTGGCGGTGACTGGTTCGAATCCAGGCAGGATAACTATAGCTTTCAATTTGTTTGTTGTCTAGTGTGTCCTCTACTCTTTACTTCTTTCTCCTGCTTTTTATGAATGCCAAACAATGAATACATATTAACAGATATTGTCAAACAAAAATTAGGTTTCCACCCCCCCCAAAAAAAAAAAATAAATAGATGCCGGAAAATGGGAAGTACGGGTATGTCACAGTTTTGATTACAAGTTGTTAATATGGTAGCAGACATGTTGTATTATTTATCAAATTAAAGAGGATTTCATAGGGAAAACAACTGTGTATACGCCCATGGCAGAGACGGGAAGTCGCTTGAGACGTTTAATCATCCCAAATCAATTCATTTATTTACAACCTACCTATCTAACACAGTCAGTCTAGTGGAAATGTTGACAGGCCTAGGCGGGTGACTAAGGCAGCTTTCTTTTACCTGTTGACATCAACTGCTATCGTGTTGGCGGAAAGGCTTGACACTTGTAAGGACCTGACAATAATCTGCTGTCGTCAATAGAATGCTCCCACTGACAAACGCGTAGGCACGTAATATTACGACCAGCGTGTTTACCACGTTCGGGAATGCAATGAATTGGCAACGGTAAAGGCGCACCTATCAAGGCACGCAGCCGAGCGGTCGACCACTAGCCCGACGGACTTTGGCCGTTGAAGGAAGTAAAGATGCTTCTCTCTCTTTTGGCTAAGATCAAAGTGAAGTATAGGGTGTATTTTTAATGACTGTGCAGTGTTTGAAAATATTGCCGATCCAAGTTGTGTATTCACCCTCTGTAAAATGTATGCAACATAATAATAGGTAAATACAAAACTTGGACCGGCAATATATTTTCAAACACTGCACAGTCATTAAAAATACACCCTGTATCTGCACAAGGTCTTGCCAAGACTACCAACAGAGACGGTCATCTCAACCGAATGACACACAGGGCAATGGGGGACCCGCAAGCCTTTATTTTCTTTAATAAAAGGCATGGTAATACGATGATCAACACAGGAGTGGCAATAGCCGGCCTGGCAATCATGTGTTGGAATCTCCACCAAAACACAGGAGTGGCAATAGCCGGCCTGGCAATCATGTGTTGGAATCTCCGTCAAAACACAGGAGTGGCAATAGCCGGCCTGGCAATCATGTGTTGGAATCTCCATCAATACACAGGAGTGGCAATAGCCGGCCTGGCAATCATGTGTTGGAATCTCCATCAATACACAGGAGTGGCAATAGCCGGCCTGGCAATCATGTGTTGGAATCTCCATGAAAACACAGGAGTGGCAATAGCCGGCCTGGCAATCATGTGTTGGAATCTCCATCAAAACACAGGAGTGGCAATAGCCGGCCTGGCAATCATGTGTTGAAATCTCCATCAAAACACAGGAGTGGCAATAGCCGGCCTGGCAATCATGTGTTGGAATCTCCATCAAAACACAGGAGTGGCAATAGCCGGCCTGGCAATCATGTGTTGGAATCTCCATGAAAACACAGGAGTGGCAATAGCCGGCCTGGCGATCATGTGTTGGAATCTCCATGAAAACACAGGAGTGGCAATAGCCGGCCTGGCAATCATGTGTTGGAATCTCCATGAAAACACAGGAGTGGCAATGGCCGGCCTGGCAATCATGTGTTGGAATCTCCATGAAAACACAGGAGTGGCAATAGCCGGCCTGGCAATCATGTGTTGGAATCTCCATCAAAACACAGGAGTGGCAATAGCCGGCCTGGCAATCATGTGTTGGAATCTCCATCAAAACACAGGAGTGGCAATAGCCGGCCTGGCAATCATGTGTTGGAATCTCCATCAAAACACAGGAGTGGCAATAGCCGGCCTGGCAATCATGTGTTGGAATCTCCATCAAAACACAGGAGTGGCAATAGCCGGCCTGGCAATCATGTGTTGGAATCTCCATGAAAACACAGGAGTGGCAATAGCCGGCCTGGCAATCATGTGTTGGAATCTCCATCGAAAACACAGGAGTGGCAATAGCCGGCCTGGCAATCATGTGTTGGAATCTCCATCAAAACACAGGAGTGGCAATAGCCGGCCTGGCAATCATGTGTTGGAATCTCCATCAATACACAGGAGTGGCAATAGCCGGCCTGACAATCATGTGTTGGAATCTCCATCAAAACACAGGAGTGGCAATAGCCGGCCTGGCAATCATGTGTTGGAATCTCCATCAAAACACAGGAGTGGCAATAGCCGGCCTGGCAATCATGTGTTGGAATCTCCATCAAAACACAGGAGTGGCAATAGCCGGCCTGGCAATCATGTGTTGGAATCTCCATCAAAACACAGGAGTGGCAATAGCCGGCCTGGCAATCATGTGTTGGAATCTCCATGAAAACACAGGAGTGGCAATAGCCGGCCTGGCAATCATGTGTTGGAATCTCCATGAAAACACAGGAGTGGCAATAGCCGGCCTGGCAATCATGTGTTGGAATCTCCATGAAAACACAGGAGTGGCAATAGCCGGCCTGGCAATCATGTGTTGGAATCTCCATCAAAACACAGGAGTGGCAATAGCCGGCCTGGCAATCATGTGTTGGAATCTCCATCAAAACACAGGAGTGGCAATAGCCGGCCTGGCAATCATGTGTTGGAATCTCCATCAAAACACAGGAGTGGCAATAGCCGGCCTGGCAATCATGTGTTGAATCTCCATCAAAACACAGGAGTGGCAATAGTCGGCCTGGCAATCATGTGTTGGAATCTCCATGAAAACACAGGAGTGGCAATAGCCGGCCTGGCAATCATGTGTTGGAATCTCCATGAAAACACAGGAGTGGCAATAGCCGGCCTGGCAATCATGTGTTGGAATCTCCATCAAAACACAGGAGTGGCAATAGCCGGCCTGGCAATCATGTGTTGGAATCTCCATGAAAACACAGGAGTGGCAATAGCCGGCCTGGCAATCATGTGTTGGAATCTCCATGAAAACACAGGAGTGGCAATAGCCGGCCTGGCAATCATGTGTTGAAATCTCCATGAAAACACAGGAGTGGCAATAGCCGGCCTGGCAATCATGTGTTGGAATCTCCATCAAAACACAGGAGTGGCAATAGCCGGCCTGGCAATCATGTGTTGGAATCTCCATCAAAACACAGGAGTGGCAATAGCCGGCCTGGCAATCATGTGTTGGAATCTCCATCAAAACACAGGAGTGGCAATAGCCGGCCTGGCAATCATGTGTTGAAATCTCCATCAAAACACAGGAGTGGCAATAGCCGGCCTGGCAATCATGTGTTGGAATCTCCATCAAAACACAGGAGTGGCAATAGCCGGCCTGGCAATCATGTGTTGGAATCTCCATCAAAATACAGATTTTTTTTCGTTCACTCGTTTTGGACTCAAGCGTAGTCCATACACTTGCTACTGCGTCTAGTGCACTGGGCTTGTTAGTTAGTTAATTGGTTAGTTAGTTAGTTAGTTAGTTAATTGGTTAGTTAGTTAGTTAGTTAGTTAGTTAATTGGTTAGTTAGTTAGTTAGTTAGTTAGTTAATTGGTTAGTTAGTTAGTTAGTTAATTGGTTAGTTAGTTAGTTAGTTAGTTGGTTAATTGGTTAGTTAGTTAGTTAGTTAATTGGTTAGTTAGTTAATTGGTTAGTTAGTTATTTAGTTAATTGGTTAGTTAGTTAATTGGTTAGTTAGTTAGTTAGTTAGTTAATTGGTTAGTTAGTTAATTGGTTAGTTAGTTATTTAGTTAATTGGTTAGTTAGTTAATTGGTTAGTTAGTTAGTTAGTTAGTTAGTTAGTTAGTTAGTTAGTTAGTTAGTTAGTTAGTTAGTTAGTTAGTTAGTCGACAGATCGTCCTCATTGCACATCGAACCAGACCATAAGTGCTCGGATCCCCTCCTCAGCAAATCCCGCAGCGTGTAGCGGCTAACGACGCCAGTTCTGTGTTGGTTTATCAATCTTCTTTGGCTTCCTGCGTAATGTTCTTGTTTGGCCACCTCTCTTTTAATTTGCTGTTCTCGCAGTCTGGCCATGGTTGTAGATTCACAGTCATCACTTGGGCTTATGTTTGCGGTGTCTCAGTGTCCCTCGCCATCAAGCGGACCCACTCCGACTTCTGAGATACTTTAAGGACGAGAAGTCAACATTTTAGTCCAATTGACCGGTGTAGGGGATGGACCCGCTATCTCGGCATCAGCACACCGGAAATTTAAGAGCGCATGATCTTATCAATTCGGTCATGCTGACATACGGCTAGGAGAATTTAAAGTGGTGTTAATGTTCATGGCTATCATCTGTTGTCATCCACAGACGGCTCGCACTGATAAAAGCGTCGGCACGTAATATTACTACAGTGTTCGCCACATAAATTGTGACGTGGGACAGATAGAGCTACAAAAATTAGATTTTTGAGAGCATGCATCTTTCCCATTGCAACATACGCCTGTGAGACCTGGACACTTACTAAACAAGCTGAATAGCGCATAAATGCCTTTGCATATAAATGTTATAGAGGTCTAAGAATATCTTGGATAAAGGAAAGAACAAATGCACCCATGCTTCAAGAGCTGAATATTGAAGAAGGTTGAATATTAAAGACGATAAAAGAAAGAAAATTGAAATATTTTGGTCCGGGAAGGTTAACCCGGTCAACAAATGCCCGCAGAAGTCGGATGTGTCGGCCTAACGGCGCAAGAACGCAGCTCTGCTGTAAACAGGCACAACGCAATCACGTCGGAAAAGGGAAAAAACAACTCCCGACGAACGCAAAAGAAGAAGAAGAAATATTTTGGTCACTTGAAACGTCACGAAAGTCTAGAAATGGAGGGGTATACGCCTGGGAAGAGAGTAAGAGGACGGCCAAAGAGAAGATGGGTACTTCTTCTTCTTCTTCTTCTTCTTCTTCTTCTTCTTCTTCTTCTTCTTCTTCTTCTTCTTCTTCTTCTTCTTCTTCTTCTTCTTCTTCTTCTCCTACTCTTCTTCTTCTTCTTCTTCTTCTTCTTCTTCTTCTTCTTCTTCTTCTTCTTCTTCTCCTCTTCTTCTTCTTCTTCTTCTTCTTCTTCTTCTTCTTCTTCTTCTTCTTCTTCTTCTTCTTCTTCTTCTTCTTCTACTCCTCCTCCTCTTCTTCTTCTTCTTCTTCTTCTTCTTCTTCTTCTTCTTCTTCTTCTTCTCTTCTCTTTTTCTTCTTCTTCTGCGTTTATCCGGAGTGTTTTTTTTTTTCTTCAGATGTATTGCGGTGTGTTAGGCACCCTTGAGCTGAAACCCTTACGCCAACACATCCAACTTTAGCGTGCATTTTCTGATGGGTGCAGGATGTGGCAGATGATATTCATATGGGTGTATGGGACGTGGGACATCTTGCTTATGATCGAGAAGTTATGGGAACGAGGTTCTGCAAAGGACGTGCTACTGAATGAATGAATGTTCACCACATTCGGGAATGCAATGAACTAGCAAAGGCTGGGACACACCTGCCAGAGCACGCAGCGAGAGGTCAACCTTCAGCCCGCCGGACACATTATTCATTGTCACTGACCGTTGAAGGAAGTAACATCGTGGTAGTGCGGTGATCATCACGGGAGTCACTACAGTCGGCCCGGCAGTCGTGTATTCGAATCCCCATCGAAGCAGGGATGTGTGTACAGCTGACCAGGACTTCCTGGTCATCATCATCATCATCATCTACTGCCTTGCCGATTGGCACGGGCGAGTATGCTTCTTCACAAATGGCGATCCCGACGGCGTGGATCAATTCGTGTATTGGCCCCCTTTCATGTTGTGACACAAGCCTGTCAAGAATGTTCTTTCCCTGGCTTCCCCTATTTCTCTTTCCACTTATCTTTCCGATTGTCACATCGCATGTTCCAGTTTTTGTCTTCTCATAAAGTGGCTAAAAATGATATCTACCTCTTTCTGGAGAATGCTCATTTTGACTGTCCATTGAATTTTCAACATTCTACTGTAAACCTCATGTCCAAGGCGTCTAGTGATTATTTTCCTGTATGTTTACTGATTGTCCATGATGTGCAGCCCTGTTAAAATTGACTATGTAGAAAACTGGTTCCAGGTTGACGCAGCCTAGAATGGGCACCATGAATTTTTCTGGGAAGGTAAGTGAGTGTGAGAGATTGCGAGAGTGTTGGAGATTGCGAGAGTGTGGGAGATTGCGAGAGTGTGGGGGATTGCGAGAGTGTGGGAGATTGCGAGATTGTGGGAGATTGCGAGAGTGTGGGGGATTGCGAGAGTGTGGGAGATTGCGAGAGTGTGGGAGATTGCGAGAGTGTGGGGGATTGCGAGAGTGTGGGAGATTGCGAGAGTTGGGAGATTGCGAGAGTGTGGGAGATTGTGAGAGTGTGGGAGATTGTGAGAGTGTGGGAGATTGCGAGAGTGTGGGAGAGTGTGGGAGATTGTGAGAGTGTGGGAGATTGCAAGAGTGTGGGAGATTGTGAGAATGTGGGAGATTGCGAGAGTGTGGGAGAGTGTGGGAGATTGTGAGAGTGTGGGGGATTGCGAGAGTGTGGGAGATTGTGAGAGTGTGGGAGATTGCAAGAGTGTGGGGGATTGCGAAAGTGTGGGAGATTGCGAGAGTGTGGGAGATTGCGAATTGCATTCGTAACCCCTTAGAGCCGACATCTGTCACAACCAGACCTCAACTATGTAGACATGTAGGACTCTGCTATACCAGAAAGATACAAGCGGGCGCGTTGGTATAATGGTTAGAACGTTAAGCTAGTAATGGCATGTGCCCGGGAGGACCAGGCGTTCGATGCCCACACTCGCCATTGGCTGTGGCAGCTACAGGCTGGCCACATATTCCCCCGTGCACCTAATAAATGTGATAATACCACAACTTCAAATACCCACAGCAGCTTCCTGTTACAAAAGTATTGAATACCTAGTGGAACAAGTAAACAGTTATAGTGCAGAATGTCGCTTAGATATTAACATTTAAAAAAAAACAACAACCGAAAACTAAAATAATTAGCAGTGGAAAGGAAAGGTCCTCAAAGAACATCACAGCAAACGGGGAGATCCTAGCACAGTGGTTCTCAACCGGTGGGGAATTCCAGCCCCCCCCCCCCCCCCCCTACAAGGGGGGAATTTTAGGGGGAACGAAGACCATTTCAAGATCGCGTTAATACAAGAACCGATTACTTGATATTGTTTTTCCCTTCATACTTTACAGTTAAGTACGTCTCATCCTTCTAAAATTCATTTTATAAAGTCAGTACACCCACAAATCATGTTTTATGTGGATGTCTAGACTTGTTTCAGTATGTGCTATTAAATTTACCTTACATTTTTACGTATACTGTATAGGGGTGGGGGGTTTTTAGATAGGAAATATGAAAGGGGGGGGGGGGAATGACGTTCTGAAAATACGGTGAGGGGGGGGGGGCACGGGCCAAATTTTTGATAAGAAGGGGGGGGGGGGAATGACGTTCTGAAAATATGGTGAAGGGGGGGCACAGGAAAAAAAAGGTTGAGAACCACTGTCCTAGCACAAGTAACACGTTTCTCCTATCTTGGACATACAATAACATATGATGGCCGAAGAGAAACAGAAACCAAAAAAAGAGAATAGGAATGGCCAAAAATGTTTTTAGCATCATGAAATCAGAATTAACATCTAGAGAGATTAACACCGCATTCTCGAATGGTATGTATATTCAACACTACTATATGGCGCGGAAGCCAGGACATTGAATAAGCAATTAGAAAGTCGAATAGAGGCCCTGGAGATGTGGACATACAGAAGAATATGTCGTTTTCTTGGAAACAAAAACAATCAAATACAGAAGTTCTAGAAAAATTGGGAATGAAAAGAAAGTTGATGAAAGCAATAAAAAAGAGGCAAGTGAAATATTTACGTTAAAAAAAAAAAAAAAACATATTCTCACAAAAACCACATTAGAGGGCAAGGTTGAAGGCAAGCGAGCAAGAGGTAGACAACGATACATGTGGGAACATAACATCAAGAGGTGGACGAACATCAATCTGACAGAGTGTACAGTTGGGCGAGACAGTGTTGGAGATCCATTTCAGCCAAGCTTCATTGTGGAGACAGCATATGATTGATTGATCGCAGGACTGGCTCAAAGATATTCGCCTAATCTGAGCTGGTTTTCTCTCTTAAGACCCAAAACAAAAGCCCGCTATGGGTGTGTAAAGTGCTAGAATTATCATATGTTTGTCGGTCTGAGTGCATGAAAAAAGAGGCAGCCAGTCTAGACCTCCCGTAAGTAACCATGTTTTTTTTTTTCTTTCTTAGATCCGTTTATGTTTATCGGTAGCGGTTAGCGCCGCGCTGGTAGTTTACCCGGGAAGGGGGGTATGTGAGCCGGTAGTTCAGAAAGCAATGGCAAACTATTGAACGTAAAAACTTGCCTAGTACATCAACAACAGCTGAAAAATGATGGCGTTGACTGCAACTTCCTGTAAGGGATATGCAACCAAAAAAAAAAAAAAAACCACATACCTTACTGTATTTTGTATCGAACGACGATCGTTGGTATTGAACCCTCGTCCGACCGCGGTCATACCAGTAACAGCGTAACATGAGCGGGATTTAATCAATGACATGTTACGTAATGTTATGTTACGTAATGTTATGTTACGTAATGTTATGTTACGTAATGTTATGTTAGGTCGAATGACGTCTCTACGCTTTGGGCATTCCCATGCGCGCTCAGTCCTCCGAAGTCGCAGCTATAACGAAGTGTTTCTGCTGAGTGCTTCCATGAGGAGTTGATTGTATTGTCTGTCTTTTAGTATCCCGTACGTCCCCCTTGAAGCTGTAGACAATTTGATACACACATTCCAACGGTATTTCAATAGATTACATATAGTCGGCGTGTGCGGCATAAGGGTTAATGAACGCAGTTGTACAATTCTTCGATATAGCAGTCAAGGATTTGAAATCAGCCACAGGCGGCGTGGCAGCTGTTCACTTTCAGGTGATTTCGATTGGATAACAGTCGGCCGCTCAGAAAGCAATGGCAAACTACTGAAAGCAAAAATTGCCTATTAAATCACAAAGCCAAAACATTATCTTCACGTCTAACACGACACTGCAATCAACTACAGTATTTATTGGCCCTTTGTGATTTGCTAGCCATATTTAGTTCAGCAGTTTGCCATTGCTTTCTGGACGACCAACGTCTCATACCATTAACCATAGACAGGTCGGCCTGCGGAAAGAGACCCAGCCATGCGGGATACAACTCGGTCCAATGAAGTCGACCTTCTCGCCGTTTAAGCCCTTGAGTATATGATTAAAGAAAACAACCAAAAACAAAAAGTTGTATGTCCTTTACAGGACGTTGCAGTCAACACCAGCATTTTATGTTGTTGAGCTCTCGTGGCAAGTTTAAGTTCAGTAGTTTGCCAATGCTGCCTGAACGACCGGCTTCCCCCTCCCCCCATACCATTTTCGAAAAAAAGAAAACACGATGCGGTCTGCTGTCAAATCGCGTGCAGCTGTGTTTTGAACGAGGGTATGCGGGATTACAAAGAAAACATAAGGAAAGTAAACAGAAAATCACTCTTCTACACTCATTGTGGCGTGCTGGTTAAATGGTGCTAGTCCCGTATTGTTATAGACCTATCGGAACTTGACCGATGATACGGTCAATACCATACAGACCGCCTTTATTTCCCATAACATTTTCTGGTAGCAATTTTAGGCTGGGTGGACCTGCGAGCCTAGATCACGTTAAGAAAATCATTTCGATCGAGATTCGAACACAAGACTAGCGGGCCAGCTTGCGAGCTACTGTGCCATCGTCTCTCCTTTATATCCTGTGCATGTGGATAAACATTTATTTCTCTAAATTCTCAACAGTATGTCAAATCCTTACGCAATATCAAAGCTCAAAAATTCATGTCCCATTACTTGTCTTGAGTTTTTCGTATGAAATGTCAGACAATGCTATACGATACGAAATGTCTATAACAAATGGTTTATTAAATGTAAATAGCTATTGTTGCATGAAAATGTTCAAAGACAATGCTGCATACATCTTTTAGCAATTTTTGTTTACGAACACTCATTTACTGAAATAGCGAACAGAGTGTGTGTATACTTTCAGTGCAACAAGCAAGTCACTGACATCCTAAGGTTCAGTCAAGCTGTTTAAATCCAGTGTCATCAAACATTGCATGTTATTAAAACTGAACATACAAGCGCAATATGGTTGTATGTTAGACTAGCGACACACTGCCCGCCAGCCATCACTACATACAACCCAAGTCAACATAGGGGACAACACATGGTGTGTGATAGTGATAGCAGAAATGGTGGCGAGGCGAAAATCTAGTCCGCCGCGAGAGTTGTCCGAGAGCTTGTCACGAGTGCTGCCGAGAGGCCAGGAACTTCATCGATCTCCCTTTCGCCGTGGCTGCCACTTCTATATATGGTTATGCTGGTCACGATTCGGCGCCGATTTCTTGGAAACGTAGTGCAAAAGCTCCTTATATGGTCATGCCGGCTAACTCACAAAGGGAGGTCCTTTCTCTCGTGTCCCCCCTCTTCCGGCATATATGGGTTGGCGAAGTGTGTTTCATTTCATTTAAGATCTAAACACCGCTGAGTCCACTCAGGCTGTTTCATACCTTGTGTGTTCAATTGAAAACTAAACTAACACAATGTGTGACGACGATGTTGCTGCCCTTGTTGTCGACAATGGCTCTGGTATGTGCAAAGCTGGTTTCGCTGGAGATGATGCCCCAAGAGCCGTTTTTCCATCCATCGTTGGCAGACCCCGTCATCAGGTACATAACTTTTATTTTCAATGTATTAAAATTTGCTGTATTTGAGATGGTTAAAAAACAAACATGGGAATATCAAGAAGACAGTATTCACTGAATATTTCATCGTGGTTATCAGCTCCGAGTCCATCGAGTTTTGTAGGCTAAGTCCTAAGCATCATTGTCATTGTTTTAACTTTTTTTTTTATCACCACACACGTGTGATAATTTAAGTAACCTACAAAACAAATGTTGCATGACGTTGCGATCAATCCATGTCCCAGGTTGATTGTCTGAGTACAATTACAGTACTGAATGTCTGTACGTTCAGTAGTTTGCCATAGCTTGCTGACTGAACTAGAAGTCAGCGTTATTTTAAAGCCTAACGAAACAGAAATATTAAAATAGTTTATCAATAAATATCAATTAAAGAAAGGGGAACCGCCGAGGGACTGAAACCATTGCAAGGGGGGGGAGAGAGAAGGGAAGTCAGTCATTACTGCCACCCAAGTGAAATAAATAAGCCATCTTGATTCATAAAAGTATAATCTACAAATAAGAAATGACTGAGCTTTCAGTGAACATAATTGATTAATTCTCATCAGAAATATTATTAAACAATTGATGGGGAGCTGCTGAGTGACAGGTCATGGAAGAATGAGAAATAGAAATAAAAATATGGATGTATTGCTACTGAGGGACTGAAACCATTGAGTATGATTGAGGCATTGAATAAGCCATCTTGATTCATAAAAGTATAATCTACAAATAAGAAATGACTGAGCTTTCAGTGAACATAATTCTCATCAGAAATATTATTAAACAATTGATGGGGAGCTGCTGAGTGACAGGTCATGGAAGAATGAAAAATAGAAATAAAAATATGGGGAGTATGTATTGCTACTGAGGGACTGAAACCATTGAGGCATAATGGGGGGAAAAAACACATCCAGTTATTGCCACCTAAATGTAAAAAAAAATCGGCCATTTTGTTTTTGATTTATAAAAGTATCTACAAAAGAAGAAAGACTCCTCTAAAAGAAATTCTTAACAGAAATATTTAACAATTCATGGTGTTTCATGTGTGAGGTCATTGAAGCTTAAAAAATAGAAATAAGTTATGCAGGTATTGCTGCTGATGGACTGAAGTCATTTAAACATGAAGGGGAACAACCGTTATTGCCACCCAATCGATTTATAACAGTATAGTCTCCAAATAACTATCTGAGCTTTCAATGAACAAAATTATCAACAGAAATATTTAATTATTTATGGAGAGAGGATGTGTGGCCATCAAAGCAGTTGAGTAAAGACAAATAAAACATGCAGGGTTTTCTGCCAAGTGGGCAAGCCATAGCAATTTGAATTAAAAGTATATTCGGCTCTATTCTGTAAAATGTATTCTACAAATGCAGAATACTTAACAGAAATAAAATATCAATAGATTGGGAATCAACTGATGATGTATCAACACGTGAGAAATAAATTTACCAGCATTACAACTTATAGCACAGGAGATGAGCCCCTAGTGATTCAGTCAAAGATAAATGTTTGGTAAGGAGTATTTCTTCAATGATGAGAAAATCTATGATGCCCTTAGATCTCTGGGGCCGCACGCTTGCTACACTGAAGGAATCAGCATGGATGCCTCCCTGGCCTGAAAGGGTTAGGAAACTCGTTGAATCTCCTTCGGGCAATGAAGTCAGACTTCTTCCTTTTTAAACCATTTTTATGTGTGTTGCAACCATAACCTCTTTGACCTTAATATCTTTCTGTTGGTCACATTTTTTGTTATGAATTTGTCATTATTTTACTTTAGTTAGTTACTTAGTCGACAGGTCATCCTCATTGCACATCAAACCATTCAGTCTATAAGTGCTCGGATCCCATCCTCAGCAATTCCAGCAGCGTGTAGTGGCTAACAACACCAGTTCTGTGTTGGTTTATCAATCTTCTTTGGCTTCCTGCATAGTGTTCTTGTTTTGCCACACCTCTTTTAATTTGCTATTCTCGCAGTCTGGCCATGGTTGTAGATTTGCAGTCATCACTTGATTCTCGCAAAAGTCTTACTTCTCGGTCCATTGCGCATCCGCCCTCCACAGTAGCCTCACCTGCGAGCTTGTCAGCCCACTCATTTCCTTGTACTCCCGGATGCCATGGCACAAAGATGAAACTAATCTTTTCCAGCCGAGACCGCTCCAGAGACAGCAACCACTCTCTTCGGATCCACCCCGTCTTTATCCTCTCGAGCATGCTCATCGAGTCGCTAAGGAAACATGCTCTAGTGAATGCCTGTGTCTCGAGCCATGTTATTGCTTTACTTACTGCCTTGACTTCCATAGTCAGGCTACTTGTGGTCTCAACAAAAGCACCAGAGTCCTCCTTCACAATTCTTCCCTCCGGCCTGAGCCATGAAGGCTCATGAGCTTCTCGCATGTCGGACGACCGACCCATCTGTGTAAATGACAGCATCGCCATTTAAGGAATTCTCAAAAATCAACGCTTATACTTCCGCCTCCACAGCAGCCACATTTTCTTGTCTGCATTTTCTGTCTAGTTGTAAGCAAACAGAAAAAGACGTATAGAAATCTGTTGGCACTTGTACCCACTCCTCACCAGGTTCTAAGTCCTCAAGTGAACACACCTGTTGAAGAATGTCTTCGGCTTGACCCATCCACGACCATCCTCTTTTTAACCTGCTGCCCTTCACCATCATAATTTCATTATGCAGTGGATGTGTGTTTGCGTTAACACTGAGGTAGGCACATACTCTGCAAACTTGTATTCTCTCTTCAATGGTTGGAAAATCAAGAAGGTAGCGCATCGCCCTGCATGCTGTATCTCTTGTACATCCAAGAATAATGTTCATGGCTTCGTTCTGTATCCTTTCCATCCTTTCTATCTGCTTACGGCTGAGAGTCAGGATCGCTATCGCATACTCAACAAACATAACCAGCACCTTGTGTAGAAGACATAGATGGCGCTGCTCACTTTACTGCCGCCATCACCCGCATCGCAGCCAAACCCGCTTGGCCTTTGTTATCATCTGGTTTATGTGCTCATTATAAACAAGGCTTCGATCAAAACGTATCCCCGGGTAGTTCATTGCCTGCGTTCTTTCCAGTCTCTGAACACAGATTTACAGTTGGTGTTGGAGTGTTGACAATATGATTATTCAAAGAGAACCCATGTCACTGTTGCCTTTGTTGGTTTGACCATTGCCCCAGCTTCATCACACCAAGTACTTATGCGATTGAGTTTGGTTTGTAGTTACACAGCAACCTGATCTCTATCCTTACCCTGATGATACACTTAAACATCGTCGGCATATGACAATGTCCTCCCGGTCCAGTCATCTGCTCGCTGGTGATTCTCACAGTGTACGAGTTGAACAGCACCGGAGATAATGGTGATCCCTGTGGTTAAATTAGTTAAATTAAACCAGTTTAAATTAGACAGTTAAATTTACTTTAATTGTAACCTAAAGCAATATTTAATCATTTTTTGTTTTTTTTAAAATAAGAGTTAAGCACAAGTCAGACTCGGATATCGCTACTTATTTTGAAGTGTGCCATAAAATGTTCTTTGTTTGGGGCGGAGTATCACTAGAACACTTGAGTTATTCTCAAGTACCCATCACTTGTAGCACAAAAGACAGTATTAAGTCTCCTTCACCCTCCCCTCTTATAAAATGAATATATAATATCAGTTTCCCCAGGATGGTTAACCCGGTCAACAAATGCCTGCAGAAGTCGGATGTGTCGGCCTAATGGCGCAAGAACACAGCTTTGCTGTTAACAGGCACAACGAAATCACAGCCGAAAAAACTCTGGATGAACGCAGAAGAAGAAGAAAAAAAGTTTGTTTCTCATCAGATTCTCATGTCTGTCGATCCATCAAGTAACATACTGACATGAGTTCTCCTTTAGTTCACATATAAAACATTCACGAAGATGTGAGGCAATGTATGAAATAGTTTACACTGTTTTTCATTCACATCACAAAATCAATCGCATTTAGCTTGGTTGACAATGCAATCAAACCTTCAAACTGTGGGGTATTTTGGCAATATCTTCTTCTGCGTTCATCCTGAGTCTTTTTGTGTGGGTGTGATTGCGTTGTGCCTGTTTACAGCGGAGCTGCGATACTGTGCCTTTAGGCCAACCCATCCGACGTCTGTGGGAGTTTGTTGACCGGGTTAACCTTCCCGGGGCAGTATGATTACAATATCATGAAATGTACATTCATATTGTTGCTGCATACTAGCATCCATGTTTATCAGCACTTTGTTGTTAAAGGAGCGCATTCAGCTGACACGTGGACATAGGATTTGTTCTTTTTAAGTTAAACATTTGTATGGTCGCAACTATTTTCAAATTTTTCGAGTGTCGAAAACTTACTGTTCACCTCGTGATTTCTTCTTCATAGTATAACCATTGTAGTTGCAGCCATGATTTCTGAAATTTCCCTTTGTGCAACAGGGAGTTTAGAATTTAGAAACATGATCTTCAATGAAACACAATCAGATACCAGCACTGGCTAGGTCTTCAAAAAAGTTAGTTGCATATCCTTTACAGGAAGGCGCAGTCAACCCCAGCATTTGTTGGCTGCTTGTGATCTATTTTCAAGTTTATGTTCAGTAGTTTGCCATTGATTTCTGAAAGACAGACACTCGTACCATTTTTTTTTTTTTTTTTTACCAACGCAAGGCAGTCTGCTGCCAAATCACTCGCAGCTGTGTTTGAAACTCAGTATGCGAGATTACGAACTGCGTCGTAACACCTTCGCCACAAATTAGGATACCTAAGAAGGAAATGACGCCACTGACACTACACTATCCAGTACCACCCATCCAGCCCTGGAACTCAATTTTTCATGAATTAGTTCCATTCATACATTGCCTCATGTCTTCGTGAAGATTTTATGTGAAGACAACTAACATGCTGTTTCATCAAACAAGTAACACCCCAGAAGTTATTGATGAATGTCACTCTGAGATTGTAAAGTGGTGACCAGATATTTGTTGTAATGGTGTCCACCATGTTAAACATAGACTATGTCTATACACTCTATTTTGAGTACAAACTATGCAGTCAGTAACCTCAAGGTGACTGCAGCTTTCTTTAAATATATTCAGTTTGATAAATGAAGAAAAATAATGCCTCAGCATCCTTTTATTTAATATCTAACATATATTAAACACTCACATTAGAAACACACTAATTTTAAAAGACCCTTTGTACCAAATATATAAATATTTTAGTAGAGTTAGTGTTAAAATATAGAAAAACGATTGATACTGTTTGTATTCCTTGTAAACAAATGTAGGCTGTTTACATTCAGATTATTAACGTCTAAAAGTATTGCAGTTTCTCTGTCTGAAGTCAGTATCATGAAATGAACAAATTAAAGAGTGATGAAGATAACACCACAACAATGATATGGAACTTCCTACATAACACCATGGAAAGTTAACCCATCAACAAACACCCAAATAAGTTTGTCAGCCGGAAGTTTCAAATATCACAGCTTTGCTGTAAACAGTCACAAAACATTTAGGTCCAGACAATTTCGTACAAACGAAGAAGAGTGAACAATTTTCTACCCATCATCAAATGGTGTAGTTGTAAATTATAATCACAAACCTTCATTTAAATAGCATTCACACAAATATATCTGTAAAAGCACATTGTACCATTCATCTTTTAAGTTGGGATAGGAGAGAGAACCCCCACCACTACAAACAAGCAAAAGTCCCAATTGTTAAATACAACATGGCAGTATGTTCTTAGAAACTTTTACCATTCCATGTTAATGATAGACCATATAGAACAAAGATGAATCTATAAACTAGGTTTCCTGTCAGGCTAAGATCCAGGGATTGCCATCTCTCTGCAGACATGCATCTCAGGTACTGTTCTTGCTTTTGATATCCTACCCTTGGAGATTAAAGATCTTGACAGCATCCTCCTCATGGAGATTGTACTTCATTAATGGGTAGGGAGAAAAGACTCTACACCAGCCCCCATCCTATTAGAAGCAAACCTTCTCATGGCTCAAGATGACCTAAACATCAATGCATCTAACTGAAATCTTAGGACTGTCTTTCAATTAACCAACCACAAATTCATAAAGAAAAGTCCTAATGTTGTATGCAACATGAATGAAAGATGCCAGAAACCATCCTGACATGACACTGGGATTACTCACTCATAACATACCTGCACATTTTTCCATTGTGGACTCAAGTCCACATAGAAAGTTTATCATACAATAGCGAACCTATAACCAATAAATGTAATGTAGATGTATTGCTCATTGTTTAACTAACTTATACAAATTTTGTTTTGCAGGGTGTGATGGTTGGTATGGGTCAGAAAGACAGCTATGTTGGTGACGAGGCTCAGTCCAAGAGAGGTATCCTTACCCTCAAGTATCCCATTGAACACGGCATTGTCACAAACTGGGATGACATGGAGAAGATCTGGCATCACACCTTCTACAATGAGCTGAGAGTTGCCCCAGAAGAACACCCAGTCCTGCTCACAGAAGCTCCCCTCAACCCCAAGGCCAACAGAGAAAAGATGACCCAGATCATGTTTGAAACCTTCAACACCCCCGCCATGTACGTAGCTATCCAGGCCGTCCTTTCCTTGTATGCTTCAGGTCGTACCACAGGTATTGTCCTGGATTCAGGTGATGGTGTTACCCACACAGTCCCCATCTATGAAGGTTATGCTCTTCCCCACGCCATCATGAGGTTGGACCTGGCTGGTCGTGACCTCACAGACTACCTGATGAAGATCCTCACAGAGAGAGGCTACAGCTTCACCACCACAGCAGAGAGGGAAATTGTTCGTGACATCAAGGAGAAGCTTTGCTATGTTGCTCTTGACTTTGAACAAGAAATGGCCACCGCTGCCACATCCTCTTCATTGGAGAAGAGCTACGAGCTTCCTGATGGACAGGTCATCACCATTGGCAACGAGCGTTTCAGGTGTCCAGAAGCAATGTTCCAGCCATCATTCCTTGGTATGGAATCTGCAGGTATTCATGAAACCACCTACAACTCCATCATGAAGTGTGATGTTGACATCCGTAAGGACTTATACGCCAACACCGTCTTGTCTGGTGGTACCACAATGTACCCTGGCATCGCTGACCGTATGCAGAAGGAAATCACCTGCCTTGCTCCACCAACAATGAAGATCAAGATCATTGCTCCCCCAGAACGCAAATACTCTGTATGGATTGGAGGATCCATCCTGGCTTCCCTCTCCACCTTCCAACAGATGTGGATCTCCAAACAAGAGTATGATGAATCTGGCCCATCCATTGTCCACAGAAAGTGCTTCTAAACATGTTATTACATCTAAAATACAGCATATATGTCTTAATCTCATGTGCAAGCTGCAATAAATTGAATTGTCAGTTAAATAAATACCAAAGCAAGCATTGCGTGGCTTTAAAACAGCAATCATTCTCTAGTTTCATTACTTTAAATTGAATCCTTCATTTACCATGTTTTTAAATGCCTGACTTTTAGCTACAGAAATCTAAGATTACAATAAAGAATCAAGCCTTGATGCATAATTTTAAACCAACAGCTTTTGTTAAGTCTATGCTTGCTTTTCAGTCAACAAATATTTTACTCTCTTACCACACTTTGTCCAGTCTTGAGTTAATTCAGTGATTTACTAACAGCATTACAATTGCATGTGATTTCTAGTCAGCGTTTAGTTATAAACCTTAATGTATATTTGTCAGTTTGATCAAATCATGTGATCCAGCAAACGACAGGTTCAACCTTGTGTTATTTGCAGTCAGGTGATGCTCAGTGTTTGCAAGCTCATGGTTGCTAGATCTAAATTCTGAACATGTCTCCACATGAAGCTTTTGCTGACTTTGGTTATTCCTGTTCTTTTAGCTTCATAATGTCACGTTTGTTATATTTTTATAATGATTAAAATGATGAAACCTTATGTCTTGTGTGTAACGCATTTATGTGGCAGATGTATTTGTGACTAGTTGGCTCTTAACCATTGTTTGTGGTGTGTGTTTGAGTTGTCTGAAAGTCTTGATAGAATTAATGTGTCTATGCAGGACATTGTGATCAATCCCAACCCCAGTTTGATTTTCTATGCAATTTTGTGTTAAGTAGTTTGCCATTGCTTGAGAAGTGTCATTGAAGTCCTGCTGATAATTTAAGTAGTGACTATATAGAACTGTTTTTATTGATCTTTCTGGTAGTCATATGTTCCAGTATTTGTCTTCTCATAATGTAGCCAAAAAAATGACTTGCCTCTTTCTGGTATTTGTGATAAGTTGTGATAAGGCCAGATTGCTCATTTTGGCCGTCTAGTGAATTTTCAGCATTCTGTGAAACCACATCTCCAGGGCATCTAAGGGTCTTTTTTGCATATTTACTAATAGCCCAGAATTCACAGCCATTTTTTACTTGTTCTTGAAAACTGGATTATTGTAATGAGACACCGCCAGTACCTGCTATAGCCAGATATGGTTCATGACATTGTAAATACCACAGCTGGGAATTTGAACCCAGCCCATAGTGTTAGAAAGATGGGTGTTGTACTATGGCCATTAACATATTCAAGTGCCTAGTCTGAGGCCCACATCTGTGATAACTGGCTTTTTCAAAAGAAGTTGTCTTGCTTAATTTATTTGTTGCTCAAGAATTTCCACAGTATTCTGGGGTCTTCTCTATCTCTCCAGCCTCAAAGACCTAGCCTCTCTATTATTGCCTCACCTGTTGATGTTTCTCATTATGTTTTGTCTATATGGTGGTCCTTTGGTAAAGAATGATATGGTTGTCAGTGAAGTAATTATGGCTGTTACAGGATTATTAATCTCAGGCTGACGATAGACCCAAATTTAACTTCCCTTCTGAGGTTGTGCAGATAGAATGGAAATCGGTGAAGTAAAGAGCCCTTTAACACACCGTAAGGCACATACAGTGCTAGACTCAATATTCTTTTAGACTAATGGGCTCTCCATTGGTGGTGATGTCAGTATCATACCAGCGGCTGTCCCGGGAAGGTTAACCCGGTCAACAAATGCCCGCAGAAGTCGGATGTGTCGGCCTAACGGCGCAAGAACGCAGCTCTGCTGTAAACAGGCACAACGCAATCACATCCGAAAAAAAAACTCCGGATGAACGAAGAAGAAGAATACCAGCGGCTGTTATTCCCAAGACATTCTTGGTACCCATATTAATATGAGGGTCAGTTAATAAGTCACAAATGACTAGAATATAAATAAACATAACTTGAAACCAGTTTATTTTTATACTTACATTGTCCCTTTATGTCTCAACATAATTTCCACCAACATTGATGCACTTATCCCATCGTTTTCCCAAACCAGCTGCATAGAACTGCATGCTGTTTTCTAAACCATGTTTTCACTTTACATTCAACTTTAGCGTCATTCGAGAAATGTCTCCCGCCAAGGTGGTTTTTCAGTGTTTATGCTGACAAATGCTTGTCCCATAAAGCGATGCATAGCTGGGTAGAAAAGGTTGAGGACGAGTAAGTCACACATATGTGGTATGGCAGGTAAATGAAAATACAGCATGTAGTTCTACGCAGCCGATTTGGGAGGACTGATAAAACGATGGGATAAGCGCATCAATGTTGGTGGAAATTATGTTGAGAAATAAAGGGTCAATGCATGTATACAAATAAACTGGTTTCAAGTTATCATATTTAGGTATTTTTCTACAGCCATTTGTGACTTGCTTATTAACTTACCCTCGTATTTGGCAGGGTGGACCTTGGAAGATAACATGTAAATTACCATTAGTAAAACGGGTAATGACTAGCCAAAAAACGAAGATTCAACTAAAGAACACATCCTGAAACAAGAGCTTCAAGTACTTAAAAAAAAAATTTGTTGCGTATCCCTTTCGGATGGCAACAGCGAGATTGAAACTAGATGCAATAAGTCAAACCAACTCACTGAACACATGGCACCAGTACTAAAGAACAAAGGTTAAGACGTATCAATGGATACAGAAAAGCACTCGACAATACAATTAATTTTTCTACCAACACTGTTACCAATGTCAAACCTGGAAAATGATAGTAAAAGAGAGATGAAACATTACAACCGAAATAAGATTCCTGAGACGAATACTCAGTGTCAAGAATCGAAATCAGGACTAAAAGTGGAAGTTATGTTATAGCAGCGCTAGATTTCTTCAGAAAACAGTAAGTTGGATGGTTTGGCCATGTAGCTAGACCAAATTAGTGTTCCACAACAAGTAATGATGTACAAATGTAAACAATATAAAATGACACCCCCGGGAAGGTTAACCCGGTCAACAAATGCCCGCAAAAGTGGGATGTGTCAGCCTAACGGCGCAAGAACGCAGCTCTGCTGTAAACAGGCACAACGCATCACATCCGAAAAAAAAACTCCGACTGAACGCAGAAGAAGAAGAAATGACACAAAGTAGTGCAGCTTTACATAACAGATTTACGACACATACAGAACGTTGCGGCGATTAGCCTTTATTTTTATCAGCAAACAAACGCATTCACAAACACAACATAGTCAAGGAGATCTCCTGTGACTACATCAAAAGGTGACGACAGGACGAGAAGAACAAAAGGATGAAAAAAATTAAAGCAATGAAGAGAAAATGAGAGTTGAAAAAAATGTGTTCATACTTACTTCACAGTGGCGATCTGTGAGTGATCTGAGTGAATGATGTACAAACCACATGGAAGCAAAAGAAAAGGCTGACCACGTAAACGATCAACAGAGGGAATAAAAGCGTCCATGCGAATATTGATACACAAAGTCCATACACGGGCACTCTCCAACTGTTTGTCTCGACCAGGTTCAATGTGAGATAAGACGTTGAAGCCCAAGTCAGTTTCTTTTTTATTTAAACCGAATCTGTTAAGCTAAGGATTGAACCCAGTCTATGGTGGTGATAGGGCATTGCTCAAATGCATTTGACAGCCAAAATGAACATTCTGAACACTTTAGGGAAGTTTTGTTCACTAAGACAACTTATCAGAAAAAAAGGTAGTTATATTTTAGCCACATTATGAGGCTACAAACTGGGATATCTTGTAACGGGAAACATATGCGGAAAAAAAAGATTGGGGAGACAGTTGGTGATTCATTCAAGCTACTTTATAGACAGAGGAGAACAAATCATTATTCTGCGTCTCAGAACAGGACACAAGAGATGCGCAACCACATTACACAATTAACGAATTTGGCGAATCAGGCATCTGGCTTGGCATCGCAGTTTATAGTCCAAGTCTGCCCAAAATACGACATATCTCGGCAAACTTGGCCCAGAGAAACAAGTGGAAGATGAACTTTATAGACCACTGAGTGAACTAAAATAGACAGTGAAGTTAATACAATATTGCAGATATAGACACATTTCCAGCCAACGAAAAATGAAAAAACTTCCTCCAAGAGGAAGCACAGGTACTGGCAGGACGTCCCATGTCAAACAGGTCCAGGGATTGGAACCGTATGATGTCACAAACCTGCTGCCTTTTGGTAGGCTAGAGACTGTCAATGGTTAGGGAAAGTTAACTTGAAAAAAGATAGTCGAAGCTCTGAATACGTACGTATGCACATACAAGATACGCATGTACATACATTTCTTAACTCTATTAAGTGTATCCCAGTTTAAAGTTTAGAATGAAAGGTGCGGAAACCTGACAGGAGACGCACCACAGAAATCAGAATGCCGCACAAAGTCAACATGTTTATGACTGCAAAGCGATATGATGTTTCTCCTCCCCCCCCCCCCCCGGGTGGGGATGGAGGTGAAGTTACCGGGTCCTGTGCCCTGTAGCTCAAAAGGGTCAAAACACGGTAAATGAAAGTCAACTTCAATTGTCCTGTGGAGCCATGAAGCGTAAGAATAGAGCGTCAAGCCTTACCACACCAGACAAATAATAGGGTGGGGTTGTTCGGAATACGGAAGGAGTAAGAAGCAAACAATTGAGCTGCAATCTTTTTTTTTTAAATTAAGAATAAGTAAATGTATGTTATGTGCAAGCAACACCTCAATGAAAACATAATTTTCACAATCAGAGGCTGCCAGTGTTACCCACCTGAACAAAAGAACAGGTGAGAAAGTGAGAACAGATTTCTATTGATTAACAAGACACATGACGCACATACACTTTTCGAGACCATGGCATACCATAGCTACACCTGGCACCAGACCTGGAGTGGACCATGTCCAGATTTGTTGGCAAACAACTCGGCGGCAGTGACCACAGGCCAGTCATTCTAACAGTAGAAAATGAGCTTGCAAGTGAAAGCAGTGCCCTCTGGAGCTGGAACTTAAAAAAAAGTTGGAACTACAAGAAAACAGACTGGAAAATGTGCAAACATTGCACCAATATAGTGGTTAGAAATCCGAACACAGATAACGACATACGTAAAGTAACTGAAGAGTTCGGCAAATGCATACCACAAGCAATATGAGAATAGCTGGCAGGAGAAACAAGAGACACGGAAGTTGTGGAAGCTAGTAACACAACGAACGAGGGCACAGTGAGAAACTCAGATTTACTGTATAAAGACAGAAACATTTAAACAAGCAACCAAGCAGTTGATCATTTTGCAGGCTCATTTGTTCTAGACAACAGCTTTGAAATTAGCAAGGAGAAACAAGAGAATCGAGTGAAAAGACAACATATGGGACAGAGCACTGAGGAAAACTTATCACAATCAGTGAACTGGAGCTAGCGATATCAACACTTACAAAGAGAAAGTCACCAGCAGCCGATGGTATATAAATTGAAATTATCAAGAATTTAGGAACAATGGCCGAGATAGATATGCTGCTGATCTTCATAACTGCTGGACCTTAGTCATAGTTCCACAACCCCGGAGGGAAGCAAACATGATGCGTCTCCTAAAACAATGAAAAGACATTTCCAGTTCTCCCAGCGCAAGCAATCAGTACTCACTGGCGAAAGTGTTTTTTGTATATCAGAGAATACACAAACATGGTCTTCATCTGACCACAAAACAGATAATTTAACTGATATAGTACCGAAGGCTGGCCGATTGGCTAAGAATGCCAGGTTCTCCTTTAACCCGGGTTCGAATCTTCAGTAAGTTGTGGATTATTTTTTCTATCGGGGGAAATAAGAAAAATCCTAACCTGTACAAATCGCGTCGACTGCGCTAGCCAGGCGGCCTTTGTTTCTCAGGCTTAAACTCCCCCCCCCCCCCCCCCCACCACCACCACCGCAGAAGTAGAGCTGGATATCAGTTGTGAGAAATTCATCTAAAGAAGAGATTAGCAAAGCAATGAAACTTCTGAAGGATAATGATCCAGCTGGTCCAAATGGTACCTGAAAATGTATGAATTTGGAAAGGCAGCTGTTAATAATTGAGTTAGTCCTGGTATACAGCAATCTCAGCTGTCATAAATTAAGTTGTAGTGGGTGTGGGTTCAAATTCCCGACGCTCCCAATCCAAGCAAGCAAACTCGGGACAACTGTCTCTTTCAGGATGACTAAAGACAAACTCCCTTGATACACAAGGGCACAGGTGGAAATGGCTCGCAGAAAAGTAAATGAGCTGGTTTTGGTATCCCCCAAGGAGTGAGAAGAAGATAGATACCTAGAATGTGGTTTAATAAAGAACTACTAGACTGGGCAGGCATCCTACCTGACAATCCGTTGTGTCGGCTTTTTCTATGCTTATATGTGTGTTGTTGTAGGATCACATGGAAATATTATCCCATATAGTTTCTTGATGGAGTCTTTCTGTGTCAGATCTGAAAGGAAGTCAATTTTGTGCTTCGACTTTCCCAAACTCATTATATGTAACTTTTGTATATTTCTGTATGCTCCACTAAATTTTCCAATATGGATGAAGGTGTGGAGTATACTTTTTATGGATATGTTACGTGTTGGAAAGAAGACAGTGCCATCTGCATAATGATTGACTGATTGATTTAGGAACCGACATCACAGCATTCGGGCATTCCAATAAGCACTCCGTCCCCATCCTCAGCAGCCAGCGAAGAGTTCCAACACCAATAGTACCAGTAGCAATCTGATTATATATCCGTCTCACCTTTCCTCTGAGCATCGAGCGTAAGCCAGATCCCCTCGTTACTCCTCGCGGTCTCATTCTTGCCAGACCATGGTGATCCATTTGCTCCTTCGAGGTGTACACGTGCTCCCACAAGGCCGCAACCACGTCTGCATTGTCATGCATTAATGCTCCCCCAAGTTTTGCAGAGCCAGCCAGTTTGTCCGCCTGTTCATTCCCTAGCACACCAGAGTGCCCCAGAGAAAAGATCCAGGCGATGCTTGCCACCAGTGACCTCCGAAGCGAAGCAAGCCACTCTGCTTGAAGCTTGCCTGTTCTCACCTTCCTCACCATGCTTTCTGAGTCAGTTACAATCATCATGTGTGTGTGTGTGTGTGTGTGTGTGTGTGTGTGTGTATGTGTGTGTGTGTGTGTGTGTGTGTCGTATTCTCCATCCAGCGGAAAGCTGCACTGACCGCATCCGCCTCCATTCTTAAGCTAGATATTGTGGTATCATATGTCAGGCTCTCCTGCACCAAACGTCGACCATTAGCTTTTGCTAAGAACCCCCAGGCACTTCTCCTACCTCTCAACACAGACCCATCTGTGTAGATAATCACACCACCCGAGCGAGCATTATCCTGAATTAGTTGCTGGATTTCCACTTCCGTGGCCCCTGCTGGCCACTCCCTGCACTCCCAGCTCAATGTGATTATAACTCTGCACAAGTCTGACTGCTCCGCAGACACTCTGACCCACTCCTTTCCTCGCCTAATGTTCTCCAAGGGGCACACCTGTTTGATAGTATCCTCCGCCTGAGCCATCCAAGATTTCCCCCTTATCAGTCGCTGATCCATGAAGGACCTAGAAACAAACAAATAACAATTAAACAAGGAAATGCCTTGCTTACAGGAAAAAAGGCTGCAAATGCACTAATGGAACACTATGCAAATGCAAACCACATTGATATTACAACCGAACAGAAGAAAGCAATCAAAGACAAACAGATACATCATAGAAATACAGAGACAGCAGCAGAATATATGATGGCAAATCTAACAATGGAAGAAATGGAACAGGCAATGAATACCCTAAAAAAGAAGAAATCACCAGGATAGGATGGAATCACAAATGAAATGCTAATAGGACTAGGCACCAAGGCAAAGAAGAAACTACTAGCAGTCCTAAATAACAGCTGGAAGAGAGGAATAGTCCCACAGGCATGGAAGGAAGCTATACTAATACCAGTCCCAAAGAAAGGAAAAGACCTGGAAGAACCAAATGGCTATCGACCTATCAGTCTACTTAGCTGTGAAGGAAAATTAATGGAACGCATTATCAATGGCAGGCTAACATGGCACCTGGAAGAAAACAAACTTTTAACACCACACCAAGCAGGATTCAGAAAGTACAGATCCACTGAAGATCAAATAACCTATATAGCTCAAGAAATAGAGGATGCCTTCCAAGAGAAAAAGCACACACTAGCAGTCTGGATAGATTTAGAAAAAGCATTTGATAAAGTATGGAAGGAAGGACTGAAAGTAAAACTGCAAAAAATGCATGTTTGTGGAAAAATGTATAAATGGATCAGCCACTACCTTGAGAACAGAACTGCCAGGACAAAAGTACAAGGACAAACCAGCAAAATGATGCTGTTGGAGTAAGGTGTCCCCCAAGGAGGAGTTCTTTCACCAACATTATTCCTAGCATATATAAATGACATCACAGACAATTTTCCAGCCAGAGTACACACATCCTCTTTTGCAGATGACCTAGCCATATGGACATCTGAAGAATATATTAGTACAGCTAACAGCAGAATACAGCAAGCCTTATTAGCGCTAGAGGACTGGTCAAAATCATGGCTAGTGAAGATAAGTGAGGAGAAAACAACATGCACAGTGTTCTCCCTCTCAAATAAAACTCAGCAACCTAAGCTGGTATTGAATGGAAAAATATTGCGCCATGAAGAAAATCCAAACTATCTAGGAGTCACCTTTGATCGTCGCCTGACATGGAAGACACAGGTTGAGAAAAATCGAACAAGAGCAAGGCAGAGAATGGCAATCATGAAAAAGCTTGCTGGTACAACGTGGGGAGCAGATGAGAAAGTTCTCAAGAAGTTATACACTGGACGGGTGAGGCCCATACTGGAATATGGCATCGCAGCTTGGGCAACAGCAGTTAAGTCAAACTTTAACAAAATAAGTAGAGTCCAAAATCAAGGAACGCGGAAGTCAGAAGACAACGCCTATTAACGAACTAGAAAAGATCACTTGTTTACAACCAATGCAGGACAGAAGAGATAGCAGAGCCCAGCAACAAGCAGAAAAATTTAGAAGATTGACAGACCACCCTCTGTATAACAGGTTTAATGGTTTTGGAAAAGGAAGACTAAACTTTGTAGAAACTGCAAAACGAAAGATTAGGGCAGATCCCATACTTAACATATCAACAGTCAAGCCCATTTACAATGCACACAACTTCCCAGCTTGGAGACAGCAGCAACTGCCTGAGATGATAGAAAACATTCCTGGTATTGAGAAAAAGAACACTCAGAATGAAACCGAAAGAAGAAAAATAACCCTCAACTACATAAAAGAGCATTACCCAAGCAGCAATTGGACCCATGCGTATTCAGATGGATCAGCCAAAGATTCAATTAAAAATGGAGGAGGAGGAATTCTCCTTAATTTAAAAAATGGAGTGATAAAAACACAGTCATTGGCAACTGGAAAATTTTCAAGTAACTTCAAAGCGGAGGTAGAGGCTTTGAAAACTGCAGCAGAAATGCTCTTGATGGAGGAAAATAAAGAGAAGCAAATAGCTATCTTCACAGATGCAAAGTCAGCTGTCTCAATACTGAAGAGCAAAAACAGCACAGAACTAGCTGACCTAAGAACAGCACTCCATGGTCTATGCCAGAAATCCAAAAAAGTTGTAATACAGTGGATCCCATCACATTGCAGTATACCTGGAAATGAAGAGGCTGACAGACTAGCAAAAGAGGGTGGACGATTACCACAGCCTGACATAGACATAACCTATAATGAGGCAAAAAGGTTTATAAAAAGCACTTATAGAACCAAATGGGAATCAGAGCATCCAGGACCACCAGAAGGATGATGCATATTACAAACTCGACCGAAGAGAACAAGTAGCAATCTTCAGACTCCGCACAGGACATAACAGGCTGAAACACCACTTGTTCAATAAACTAAAGATAGGAGATACCGATGAATGTAATTGTGGAACTGGTAAAATGACAGCTAAACATTTGCTGCAGGAGGGCCCAATATATGCAGAACAGAGAAAGATATTTTGGCCCACGCCTGCTTCATTTGAGGACAAGCTTTATGGTGATATCAACAAGCTCAAGTTGACTACAGCTTACTTTAACTACATTCAGGTTGACATCTAAAGGTGCATGAAGATGTATTTAGACTGCCACACTTCATACCACAGGTATGTCGGTTACAAAAGCGTCCCAGAGGCATGAAGTGGAATATTGCTTGGATAGCATATCCATTACGTGGAAAGTCCGAATCAAAAGCTCACTGTGTGGGCTTCGTAAATGGTGGAAAAAGTGTCCTAGTGACACGAAATGGAATATTGCTTGGATAGCAAATCCATTACGTGAAAAGTCCGAATCGAAAGCTCACTGTGTGGGCTTCATAAAAGGTGGAAAAAGTGTCCTAGTGGCACGAAATGGAATATTGCTTGGATAGCAAATCCATTATGTGGAAAGTCTTAATCGAAAGCTCACTGTGTGGATGTCATCTGCAGACTGCATTCTTCTGGTTTCCGGAGGAACAGCCTATGGTGAACGGAAGGCCCAATATACGGAAGTGAGGCTAAGCAGCCATGTGCAGGACGTGACGATTCCTTGGGTGAGCCCAGTACCAGAGCGCTGTGTGATGGCTCTGCAAGTATGGAAGCCTCCTTGGATGGCGGGGAATGCCCATGGTCTGCCCCTGCCTTCCCTTGAGGGTTGACCAGGATGTCTTTGGCTGTTCTATATGGGCCAGCTAGGATGGGGGATAACACCACAACAATGAGATTCAAACGTCCTAAGAAACCCCCGGGAAGGTTAACCCAGTTAACAAATGCCCGCAGAAGTCGGATGTGTCGGCCTGACGGCGCAAGAACGCAGCTCTGCTGTAAACAGGCACAACGCAGTCACATCCGAAAAAAAATCCGGATGAACGCATAAGAAGAAGTCGCTGATCCCTAACGGCGTCCAGCGCCTCATGCAACGGGTGATCTGTGTCTGCAGCTACTCTGAGGTATGCCTTCGCCTGCATCACCTTGAGCCTACCAGCAACAGTCGGCAGACCAAGGATGTAACGCATACACACTACTGGGGTAGCTTCGGTCTAATTTCACCAGCTGACTCTTTGAGACAGTGAGCAGTCCTAGTCCATAATCAATCACTGAGAGGATCAAGTGCTGGTATAGTGTGAAAAGCATTCTCTGCTCTATGTCCATTGCAGCCATAGTTTTAAGTGCGTTGAGTCCCTTTTGATACCTCGTCACAACCGTTTCCACATGGTCCATGAAGGACAGACTCATGTCACATGTGATTCCCAGATACTTCAGTTTGTTCTCTCTGTTGACGCTTCTACCATCTATCGTGAGGCTTGGGGCATCAGTTCTCACAATCCTGTTGTCCAGAGAGCACAACAAAACAGCCGCCTTTTCCGGGTGGATGACAGCACTCATTTCAGTGCACCAGTAAATTACTTTGTCTACTGTCGCCTATAGCTCCTGGGCTGTTTGCTCCCTATCTCTCCCCTGCCTATATGCAAGAATATCATCTGCAAATGTTAGTATTCTTCCAACCCCTGGTGCTTCTAGGTTTGCAATCTTGCTCGTATAAACGTTAAAGAGCACCGGTGAGACTGCAGATCCCTGTGGCAGTCCCGGTGTTAAAATATGTGGCTCTGAGGTCCATGCACCCAGACGGAGAGCAACCCGACGAGAATGCAGGACGGCTGCTATCCAGTTCACCAACCAGGGATTGACCCTCTTCTCCATCAGTGCGGTCATCAAAATATTATATCGAACTCTATTGTGTGCATCCTCGAGATCAAGCGCTGCCGCCATCGTTTCCTGTCCACTCTGGAACCCCTCATAAACGCCAAAGGCAAAAGTGGCTGCAGTTGACCAGGTATCTTTTCCTGGCCCGTAGCTCCCTAGGCCCCTTATGCCATCTGCATAAGCGACGATCTTCTGTTCTCCTATCCCATGTATAAAAGTACCATTAATATTAGTGTCTTGTCTGATTTTCTCTATTATTTTCCGCATATCCTTTACAGGATATCGCCGTCAACACCAGCATTTTACCGATGTTGTTGATTTCTTGGCATGATTACGCTCAGTAGTTTGCCATTGATTTCTGAGCGACCGGCTTACATATCATGTAAGTTACCAACGCGGCGAGAACCGCTACCAATTCTCGCGCGCTGCGTTACCCCACGTGGATAAAC
The DNA here is from genome assembly GCA_014155875.1 of Cepaea nemoralis. Classification (NCBI taxonomy): domain Eukaryota; kingdom Metazoa; phylum Mollusca; class Gastropoda; order Stylommatophora; family Helicidae; genus Cepaea; species Cepaea nemoralis. The sequence goes on from JACEFZ010007798.1 coordinate 90,312, forward strand.
GGGATTACGAAGAAAGTCGTTTAAGGCCAGGGAGATCGGCTTTCTCTATTAAGGGATCTAATTAAGTACATACAGGATTGGTGACAGGGTACATTCCTGCCTGACGTATCTTGTTGTTCTGAAACTAGCAGTCAAGGAGTGGATCACTGGGACTTTGCTTTCGGGATTTTTATACGATATCTGTATCCACCGTCTGAAGTACTGTCCTATATTGCAATGTTCTAGTGTTGTGTGTAAGTAGACGTGTGAGATTATGTCAAAAGCATTCATGGACAAGAGTGAGGACTGACATTCTTTCCGGTGTGTGTAGGTGACATGTCTCTAATAAGGTGTGTGTTATCATGTATGTTTCTCTGCTACACACTGTGTGTTAGATCTGGACGTATGAGTTTAGGCATACACTGTTTAAGTCTATTTGTCAGTGTCTTAGCGAGTATATTATAGTCTGTGTTGAATAGGGAGATTGGTCTGTAATTTTTCAGTTGTGTCTTGTCTGTGTTATCTTTAAGGATGAGTGTTACTTAGGACATATTGGAGCTGTCAGGGAGATTTTGTTTAGTCAAAAGCTTCTTGATAAACTTTTAGAAGAAGATTACTTAGGATAAGGATGAAATGTTGATAGAACTCTACTGTCAAACCATCTGATCCTGGTGTCTTGTCTTTGTTCGCTTTATTCAATGCATGTGTTATTTCTGCAAACTTAAGTTCTGTGTCCAGTGCCTGTCTGTCTGTGTTAGACAGTTTTCTAGCATATTTTAGGAAATTATCCTATATTCGTGTGTTCACATTTTCTGCTGTGTATAAATGTGTGTAGTATTGTTGAAAAGCTTCCTCTATGTTTGCTGTTTCTGTTTGTGAGTTGCCTTGCATGTCTTTTATTGTGCCTATTTATCTGCTATGCTGTATGTTTTCTTTTATTGCCATGTATTGTTTGATGGGTGTCTCTTATATATTTGTGTTGCGTTTGGCTCTAAGTAGTGCACCCAGATATATATGTTGTTGGTGCCGTTCCAGTTGTTGTTTTACTTTTTCTAGTCTATAGAGGTGCAGTACATCTCCGTCTATTTGTGTTGTCAGTTGCATGGTTGTGTGAATATGTCCTTGTCTTAGCCTGTCTTTATGTATAATGTCTGCCAGCTGTTGCGTTCTGCTTTGTGTTGTGTTTTTAAGTAGGTCCCAGTATTCTGTAATACTTTCAGTTGGTATGCTGTCGGTGTTAGTGTGTATCGGTTCTGTCATACACTGTGCTTATTCTGTATGTTCTAGTAGTGTGTTGTTAAATTTCCAGTGTGATGAAAGGCTGTGTGTTTTTGTTATTTGTACTGATATGTACCAGTACTGTTTTATGATCTGCGTATTGTAGTGTGTCTTTTAAATCTTTTTTTTTTTTTAATGTTGTGTGTCGTAGGTGTATATCTCCTGTCTGGTTGATCCGTTATGTGCTCTATATTTTGTGTTGTCCCCATACTATTGGAGCAATCTGCTTGTTGTGAAGATTAGAGACAGCTTCTGTATAATCTATTATGAAATATCTATGGCCTCTTTTGGTTCACAGATATACTGGAATTGCATGTTAAAAGGTAGTTGCATATCCTTTATGGGACGTTGCAGTCACTGCCAGCATTATTTGTCTGTATGTGATCTCTTGGCATGTTTAAATTCAGTAGTTTGCCATTGCTTTCTGAACGACAGGCAACTGTACCATTTTATAAAAATACACCAAAGTAAGGGGGTCTGGTGCCAAATCGCCCACACTTGTGTTTTGTACGCGGTGTGAGGGATTACGAACTGCGTCGTAACTCCTTCGCCACGGAGCTGGTTCAATGCGCATTTATAGAGCACTCATGATAATCCCCCCAACCCGCCACTCCACACACGATACCCACACAAAACAACTTGTTCTATTGGGAAAATGCATTAATCTCATATGGAGAATACGAAACTAAGCATTATATAATTACAGCACTTTCAACAAAGAAATTGTCGCACAACTCTATCAACAAACAGTCTCGAACATTTTAATCTTAGAACCACAGCAGAGATTTGCTTTCTTCTTCTTCCTTCGTTCGCTTGAAATATGTATATAACTGCAATGTTGTCTCTTGTATGAATTTAACTGCCTTTTTAGTTCACTCAGTGGTTGGTCCATAGAGTTTATCTTCCACTGTCGTCTCTCTAGGCCAGAAGGTTTGCCTAGATATGTTGTATTTTGGGCAGTCTTGGAGTATGTGCTCTGCTGTCTGCGACGCCAATCCACATGTGCACATGGCTGATTCACCAGTGTTGAATTTTGTGTACATGTGGTTGCGTAATCTATTGTCTCCTGTTCTGAGGCGCAGAATAATGACTTGTTCTGGTGTGTCCATAACGTGTTAGTCGTCTTAAGCAGGTTTTGGTGGCTTTCTGACTGATTTGATCATTCTTTTATTTTGATGGCATGTAACAGGCACATCAGGCTCCTTCCCTAACTAATCGATCAACTCTCTCATTTCCGGGTACTCCACAGTGGGATGGAATCCACTGTATGGTGACCTAACACTGAGTGCTAAGTTCAGAATGTAGTGTCCTTAGTACTGGCAATTTCCCAGACAGGAGCGCCTCGAGTACTGATTTTGCATCTGCCAATAGCACCACAGGTTGTGTAACATGGCTGGCATTTAGTACTTTCTCTGTTGCTATCCTGATTTAAATATTGAGCACAGCCCACTACTGGCAACGCTGATCGTATTCTGGTATGAATCTAAGGCCTATCCACGTCAATATGGAAGCACTATACTCGAGTTTCGCTCTCGTTTGAGCTCGCCAGTAGTGCATATCCCTGACCGGATCCGGAAACAAGCCCCGGATCACTGGCGTATGAAGCGGGCGTGCAACCACGCGGCACACGCTGGACACGCCAAATTATCATAACAGAATATCACAACGTCACCCATCGTAGGCTATGCTCAAGATCCTGATTTGATTGCTAAATCCTGATTGCCACGATTTCAGCATAATAGTTATGGCAGTACTTTCCTGTTGGTACTCTGGCCGTGTCCCTAGTATTATTTGGGTATTCTATGTACACTCCCGCTCCTCCATTTCGAACAGCATTTTGTTCTGACCCATCTGTGTTGACTCGGATCCATAGGTCCTGTGGGTATTCTTCATCAAGGAAGCTCAGAGTGGCTGTTCTGCGCTGTACACAGCTCTGTTCTTCCTTGTCAAATATTCCTCTCACTTTTGTCTGGATTTGTAGTGAGTCTATGTTCCTCTTTCCATGGAGTTAGTTCTGGAATAGTTTTCAGGGGGATACTAACTGTGCTCAGATCGGTGGTTTCTCTGCTGAGTCGTTTGGCCTGGTGGATAAAACTGCTTTGTTTCAACCGCCCCATAGCTAAGTTTTCAAATCTGATCTTCATAGGGTGTCCTGGCAAGCTGATGAACTTTTCTGTTTGTATTATCGTTTTCGTTTCTCTGCGCTCTCTCAGTGCTTGTGTTCTCCCCCATTTTATCCATCTCCAGTATAGGGGTTGGTCTCATCCCTCATGTGGTTACTCTAAGTGCTTGATTTTGCACCTTATCCAGCTCTTGTAGTGTGGTTTTTGATGCCGAACACCTCGCAGTTGACCCGTATTCCAAGTGTGGTCGTATGCTCTGGTGATACACTTTGCTAAGTATTATTTTCCCACTTGCTCCCCATGTGGTTCCATTTAGTTTTCTCAGGATGGCTATTTTCCTTCTGGCTTTTGCATGTTGTTGTTTGTCCATCAAGAATGACGATTGACCATTCATTTCATCCAATGGGGTTGAAAGTATGGAGACGTGAGTTCTAAGATGGCTGATAAGGCCTATTTTGGCTCGAATTGTTCTTTGACAATGTAGACAAAGAATGTTTGACATTTCTGGAGGAGGTTTTCCTGCAGTGGTTTTTCTGTCCTGCCTTTTCTTCACAGCTCTTGCAGTCCTGGTTGCCTTACACGTGACTGCACCCTTGCGCAATGATGCACGCCACGAATTTCGGTCTCTGGCTGCAGTCTCCCAGGTGTCATGATGAATTCCAAAAGCATTCAGTGAGATTTTCAGAGTGTCTTTAAAGCGTTTCCTCTGGCCGCCCTGGGAGCGTTTACCACAACACAACTCTCCGTAAAAAAATCGTTTAGGGAGCCCGTGATCTGGCATGCGAATTAAGTGACCAGTCCAGCGAATCTGATTCTTCATTAGTAGAGTGTGGATACTGGGCATGGACGATTGAGAAGAATTCTGGCGAGTATCTTCCCTGCAATTGAAAGCAACATCAACATAAAAAAAGATGCCTCCAAGAACATTCAGAGAATAGTGCAGCAGAAACTTCGGAACATGCGGGACTTCTGGATGAGCAGCAAAGCTGATGACATTCAAGGCTTTGCTGACAGACATGATGTGAAAAACTTAATATGTTGAATAATAATAATATTTGAAAAACAAATATGTTTATAGACAGTCTTACAATTCATTCATCCATTCAGTAGCATGTCATTTTCAGAACCTCGCTCCCATAACAACCTTCCGGAAAACTTCTCGGTCATAAGCAAGATGTCACGCGCCCGATACACCCGTCTGGAGAACATCTGATACACCCTGCACCCATCTTCTCTTTGGCCTTCCTCCTCCTCTCTCCCCGGGCATAAACCCCTACATTATTGTTCTCTCCAAACTTTAATGGCGTACTGTTATCGGTTAGCCGGGTAGGGGTATCCCCTAATAAAGACGCCTCTTTTCCTCCGTTAGTCTACGGGGCACCCTTGGGCAAGGTGGAGTACCCATTTAGCCCCCGCTCTCTCCCCCCCCCCCCACAACAATCAGGGTAACGTGAAGCCATGGAAGCAAAGTCCGATTTTTCATTTGCGAAGTAAAGCATACGAATAATGTCGGCTTCAATGAGCTCACGAACCACAGTTGGCAAATGAAAAATCGATGAAATCTATTGCATTCAGCCAGCTGTGTTCACCCTAACGCTTCATGTACTTACATGGTATAATCCAGGTGATGTTCTTGGAAGAGTTATGATATATACTTTACAAGAAAATGGTAGTAATGTGTAGACACGTCACTTGGTTCTCATCTATTTAACGATCGGATCGAGAGTTATGGTATCATTCAAAGATCGGAGTATCTGAGAAAAGCTCATTCAGACGTTTTACATTAAACCTTCGGCTTCTACATTCAGGAACAAACCATCATCATGTGTGACGACGATGTTGCTGCTATTGTTGTAGACAATGGATCTGATACGTGTGTCAGAGCCTAAGATGGTATAGCTATGCAGCAACATCGTTACGACACCCGGCGGACAAGAGTTGTCGGCTGGCAAGATTGTTACCTGACACGCGACCAGCGGTCAGGCGGACGACAGACGAACGCAGGCCACGTGACACCACGCGAGGCAGTGGGCAGTTTGCGTGCTGGGCTCAGACCGAGCTGGGACTTCAGACTGGAAGGACATGTGTGATGAAAGCAAGGCGTTTGTATGGATCTCTGTGTGTGAGAGCCGAACGACTGATATCTTGAGCGTCAGACCTGAGAGCTGTATTGTGGTTGTGAGTTATATATTGTAGATTGTTGTAGTTATCGTTCTGTATTTAATGTGGCAATAAATCCATAGAACGTTATGTCGTTGTGTCTTTCGTCGAATCACGTTATACTTGTACTGTCTCACCCGTGTTAGCGAACGAGCCAAATATAAGATCCTGACACGTGTGGACGTGGGTTGCTCGTCCTTGTTTAAGAACCTAATATATGTAGACGTGTGTTGCTCGTCTTTGTCATCTAAAACTATAATTCTTGAACTTGTAATATTTGAAATTTGTCAAGGTTATAGCTTTGTAAATGTGATCGGAAAAGTCTCAGTGTGATCCATTACTACATTGTTTAAATATGTTTGAAACTATTAGTAAATGTGCAGTACATATTGTTTGATCCTGTAAACGTGTAAAACATTTGTGATTTGTGAAACTTTTCACCGTTTGACCTTGTCGACATTGTGATTTTGTCGCCATTTTGACCTTGTCGCCATCTTGTAAACTTGATGTCTATGTCCTTACTGAATGTCATCTTGATGTAAGTGATGTGTCATCAATGTTATTGAGTGTTCAAATACAGATAGATTGTCTTTGTGTATTGAGTTTGTGGAACGCAAAGAGTTTTGGAAAGAGTGTAACTTCTGTTGAGAGAAACACTGTTGACGACAAATTTACGACATACAATTATACTCGACGCCATCCAAACCTAATCAACACTTAGTGACTTGCAGGCACACACCAACAAATAGACGCTAACTTATTTCTCTCCAAAAACCAGCAGACTTTGTTACTTACATCATTACTGTTCAACCAAATTTTGTTATTGCCACTCATAATCTCTATATTAAATCAACTCAAACACATACCTATGCTGAACAATGTAAAGCATCAGTCGGTGAAATTACTGACAAAAATCAGCAACAAATTACCCTACATATTTTGGAAAATATATACAAATTGCAGAAGATCATACAAACATGCACGATTATATTTCAAAACTATACATGTGGTGTTATTATTGTTTGAACTATTGAATGTATACACACATGTACGAGTGCAGGTTTGGAGATAGCACTCAAAATGATTTCAACATGAAATGTGAATATTCCCACATTTCGGAAAATTTTAACCGTAACCCACTTTATATCCTTAGACCCAGTAACTCCAGAGTTGTCTTGTCTGCTGTACGACTCCTCCTATCTACATTCCTAATATCAGTTGCTATATCGACGACATCTGTGTCCATACAGAGACAATGACGGAACATATAAAGACACTAGAACAGACACTAGAACGTATCAGACAGCACGGACTGACATTGAAGCCTTCAAAGGTGAGCATGGCTTACCAAGAGATAGCATTTTTGGGGTACAGAATATCCAATGGCTTTGTCATGACAGACAACAAAATTGTCTCCAAAATTCTAAAACTATCACTTCCAACAAATAAGAAACAAGTCCGCAGCTTGCTGGGACTTATCAATTATTACAGGAATTTTATTCCTGATTTTTCAGAACTCACCGAGGTTTTTTCTAACTTACTAACCAAGGATAAGCCTGAAAAAGTTGTACACGATGAATGCCTACAAAATGCATTTCATAAAGTTTTGGCATACTTTTCTGATAAGAACTCGAATAATCTCATTCTTAAATTGCCCAACATCCATTTACCTTTCAGATTGTGAACAGATGCTAGCTCCGTTGCGATTGGGGCAGTCCTGTTGCAGGAATACAACAACATCCTGCATCCCATTTGTTTCATATCAAGAAAACTAAGGCCTTGAGAGCGTGCATGGTCCATTCCGCAATTAGAGGCACTGGCCTTAGTAGAAAGTGTGACGAAGCTATCCAAATACCTTCTAGGACGTCACTTTATCATTGAAACTGACAACAGTCCATTACGGTATATAAATGCCGGAGTACCATCCAATAATATGATTGCTCGATGGTCCTTGAAGCTTCAGAATTTCAGTTTCGAAGTTCGTCACATTCCCGGCAGAAGCAATACAATTGCCGATCTTTTGTCCCGTTGTCCGACCGACCCAGTAAGCAATGTCTGAGTGCACTGTGTATTATTACACTCAGAACAACACAGCCACCAATGAGTGAAATTTTTTTGCTATTCACCTACTGTGTAAGGTCTATAATTAAAATTGTGATACGGTTAGAAACCGACATGTATAATATACGTATTTTAATTAAGTCATGTAATGAGTGTAGTATAATTGTGTAGTGTGTGTTAGAAAGAGAACATTATTAATTGTAAATAAACAACAAGAACACTGTCACAGACGCTTAACCACTTACCAGAAGCGAACTTTACCATTTAACAGTGACATCTGTGCGTGAATTTCTTCACCGTGATATTTTATCGACGTGTGCAAATGTGGACTGAACATTGACTTCTACACCACCTCTGCATCGAATTTAATCCAAAATGTTCGACATTTGAACATCAGAAATAAGAACAGTCGATCATTATCCAGAAGTTGTGAACACATCGGAAATAAGAACATTCCATCATAATCCGTTGTGATACTATAACATCAGACACGAACTGTGAGAACATTTTACTATCCGTTCCGAAATAAAACCGGATCATTTGTGTTCAGACAGTGTAACATCAACAAAATTTTGCGTTTCGTGTGTATTTCCGGTGTAATTTAAAAAGTATAACAAAATTAGCAGACGATATACAAATATTCAAAAACTTATGACGATTGTAAAATCCTTTTGAATCTATAAAATATAATACACCAATTGGGTACTTATTTATTTTGATAAGTGTAATCTTAGAATCATATCTTGATTAATGTATTCATATTACCGACTTTTTCTCGTTAATATGAAGAAACGTCAAGCAATGACGCTAAGAAATTAAATAATTATTGTAATTTAGTAAATTTCTTGAATGTCAAAATTACTTCCCTTGCATTTATGAATTACACCAAGGGCCATAATTTGAAACATATTCATTAATTTGTATTGTATAAATAGACATTTTGTTGCTCAAACTGCTAATACAGCGGGTAGGCTTCCACCAAGCATGACATAGAGCTGCCAACATTGCAAACCAACATAAAAGCTCCTGGCCAAATGAGGTCAGAGTTTGATTGTTTAATACGACTCAAACAAAGTCGTATTTCAGTCTGGCTAGATGGCTGTTGCAAAACAACCATATCTTCTTCTTCGTTCATCCGGAGTTTTTTTTTCGGATGTGATTGCGTTGTGCCTGTTTACAGCAGAGCTGCGTTCTTGCGCCGTTAGGCCGACACATCCGACTTCTGCGGGCATTTGTTGACCGGGTTAACCTTCCCGGGGAACAACCATATTATTACGTTTTTTTTTTCAAATTGCTGCGAGGTAGATGCGTGAAGCTGGTACTACTGATCTGACTGGGTATTATTGCAATGGAGGTAACCAGCCATCAGGGGGGATGAAACCTGATTTGTGTTAAAAGTTGTACTTCATTTGTCATTTCAATGCAACTTACATTTTTTGTATATATTTCTATGCCATATATGTATTTTCATGCATAACACTGGGAAAGGGGTAGTCTCTGACATAAATTTAACACTACCCCAGTATATACATACATCATGAATGAAAGACGGCATCTTTCATTGAGGTACCCGGGGAGAATGTCAGAGCCTAAGATGGTATAGCTATGCAGCAACATCGTTACGACACCCGGCGGACAAGAGTTGTCGGCTGGCAAGATTGTTACCTGACACGCGACCAGCGGTCAGGCGGACGACAGACGCACGCAGGCCACGTGACACCACGCGAGGCAGTGGGCAGTTTGCGTGCTGGGCTCAGACCGAGCTGGGACTTCAGACTGGAAGGACATGTGTGATGAAAGCAAGGCGTTTGTATGGATCTCTGTGTGTGAGAGCCGAACGACTGATATCTTGAGCGTCAGACCTGAGAGCTGTATTGTGGTTGTGAGTTATATATTGTAGATTGTTGTAGTTATCGTTCTGTATTTAATGTGGCAATAAATCCATAGAACGTTATGTCGTTGTGTCTTTCGTCGAATCACGTTATACTTGTACTGTCTCACCCGTGTTAGCGAACGAGCCAAATATAAGATCCTGACACGTGTAAAGCTGGTTTCGCTGGAGATGAGGCCCCAAGAGCCGTCTTTCCAACCATCGTTGGCAGACCCCGTCAATGTGTAAGATTTTCATTTTCTTTCTATGTTCTAGAAGTTGAAAATTTAAGTAGAAATAGTATGTGTGTGTGTGTGTGTGTGTGTGTGTGTGTGTGTGTGTGTGTGTGTGTGTGTGTGTGCGCGCGCGCGCGCGTGTGTGTGTGTGTGTAATAATAATAATAATAATAATAATAATAATAATAAGAAGAAGAAGAAGAAGAAGAAGAAGAAGAAGAAGAAGAAGAAGAAGAAGAAGAAGAAGAAGAAGAAGAAGAAGAAGAAGAAGAAGAAGAAGAAGAAGAAGAAGAAGAAGAAGAAGAAGAAGAAGAAGAAGAAGAAGAAGAAGAAGAAGAAGAAGAAGAAGAAGAAGAAGAAGAAGAAGAAGAAGAAGAAGAAGAAGAAGAAGAAGAAGAAGAAGAAGAAGAAGAAGAAGAAGAAGAAGAAGAAGAAGAAGAAGAAGAAGAAGAAGAAGAAGAAGAAGAAGAAGAAGAAGAAGAAGAAGAAGAAGAATGGAAAATAAAAATGGAAAAAAAAAATAGAAACCTCAAGCTACGGCTTGCAACCTGGAACGTAAGAACCATGTGTCCAGGATTTTCCACTGACCTGACGAATGTTGACGATATGAGAAAAACGGCTGTGATTGATGCCGAACTCAATCGACTTAACATTGATATTGCTGGCCTGCAGGAGACTCGCCTCGCTGAGGAAGGGTCACTCAGGGAACATTATTACATCTTTTTTTGAAAAGATAGAGGGCAGGAAGAAAACATACAACATGGAGTGGGCTTTAAAGTGAAGAATTCACTACTGGGAATGATTTAAATTATAGCTGACGGAAATGAAAGTTTATTACGCCTACGCTTGGCAACCACTTGTGGTTTTGCCACCATTGTCACTGCATATGCACCGACACTCACTTTCTCTGATGATGTGAAGGATTCATTCCATGATGAGTTAGGTTCTGTGATCAAAGCAGTACCAAAAGCTGACTCCGTTTATATGCTCGGTGATTTTAATGCTCGTGTGGGCAAGGACTCGAGTTCATGGCCAGTGTGCCTTGGAAGAACAACATCGGTTACATGAATGACATTGGGCAAAAGCTGCTGGAGCATTGCACCAGAAACGATCTTTGTATTATAAACTCCTTGTTTAAAACAAAATAGCGGGCATAAGGTTACATGGAAATACCCCAAGATCCGGTCATTTGCATCAGCTAGACTTCATCACCACACGGAGACAATACTTGAATCAAACATCATTAACTTGACCTTACCACAGTGCTGATTGTGCTATTGATCATTCTTTAGTTGTTGTAAGGGTTAGACTAAGACCAAAGAGAATCTAATCTAATCCCAGAATTAATATTATTAACATCCAAGATCCTGATAAGTGCTTTGAGTTCCAACAGCAACTTGAAGACGCTTTCACTGAGATATCAGAAAATGGTACAGCAAGTGAAAAGGGTGGTAAACTTAAGGAAACTCTTTATAAAACAGCGGTAAGGGTTTTTGGCACTGTGATCATAAAAGGGAGGACTGGTTTGCGACAAACAGCCAGACATTGCAGCCCTTGATTGATAACAAGAAGGTAGCTATCTTAAGAAACAAGAAAAAAACACCGCGAATCACTCTCAGTGAGCTGAAGCAAGCTAGGAAGGATGTGAAAAGGCTGACAGGCGGTGTACAAACGAATATTTGATCAAGTTATATGAGTACATTCCAAAGTGCAAGGGATAAGGGAAACATTAGACAAAGAAAGCATGTGGTCCACTGATCAAGAGAAGTGCACCTCTGAAAACCTTGACTGGAGAAATCATCACTGATAAGAAACAACAGGTGGATAGATGGGTAGAGCACTATTTAGAGCTTTACTCAAGTGAGACCAAGCTAGCGGATGATGCCCTCAACGCCATAGAGGCCCTGCCAACTCTTGACCACCTGGACACACTTCCCACTATAACAGAAGTTAAGTGTGCTATAAATGAATTTGCATCTGGCAAGGCTCCAGGTAAGGATGGGATTCCAATAGAGGTTATCAGGAGTTGGCAGACACACTCATTCTACGGATCCACCAGCTAATAGAGCTATGCTGGCGAGAAAGACAAGTCCCACAGGATTTCAAAGATTCAAGCATCGTAACACTGTACAAGAACAAGGGGGATCGGAGTGACTGTAACAACTATAGGGATATCTCGCTTCTGTGTATTGTTGAGAAAGTATTTGCCAGAAATGCTCCGCGCAGACTTCAAGACCTGGGAGATCAAGTCTACCCCGAATCACAGTGTGGCTTCCGTCAGAACCATTCTACTATTGATATGATATTCTCATTGCGACAAATGCAATAAAAATGTCGTGAACAGAATCATCCACTGTTTATTGCCTTCATCGACCTCACAAAGGCATTTGATTTGGTCAGTCGTGAGGGTCTGTTCAAGGCACTAAAGAAGATTGGCTGCCCACCAACTCTTTTTTCCATTGTGTAATCGTTCCACACAGGCATGAAGGGTACAATCAAGTTTGATGGTGCAACTTCAGAAGAGTTTGAAATCAAGAGTGGAGTTAAGTAAGGTTGTGTACTAGCTCCCACCCTCTTTGGAATATACTTTTCACTTCTACTGAAATATGTCTTTCGTGACCAGCATGGTGGTATATACATTCACTCACGCTCAGATGGAGGCCTCTACAATGCTCAGAGATTGAAGGCCAAGACCACAATTGGGAGGGTACTGATAAGAGAGTTGCTGTTTGCAGATGCTGCTGCAATTGCGACCCACTCTAAAGAAGAATTACAACGTCTACTATCTGCATTCTCCAATGCTTGTTCTATATTTGGCTTAACAATTAACAAAAAGAAGACACAGATTATGTCACACGGTGCACATGGGGTACCATCATTATTTATTGACGATGCAGAAATGGCGATAGTAGACTATTTTACATATTTAGGATCATAGGTAAATAGCAAATTATCCCTAGATCAGGAAATCAACATCCGGATTGGTAAGGCAGAAACAACAATGAACAGGTTAAGAAAAAGAGTCTGGGAGAACAGGAAGCTTACTGCCAAAACAAAAGTCCTTGTCTATCAGAGATGTGTCTCAGTACTCTTCTTTATGGCAGTGAAGCCTGGTCAACTTAAAAAAAAATGTTTACATATCCTTTACAGGACATCGCTGTCAACACCAGCGTCTTTCAGCTGTATGTTGATTTCTTGGCAAGATTACGCTCAGTAGCTTGCCATTGCTTTCTGAGCGGCCGGCTCACATACCCCTTAAGTTACCGATGCGAATCGAACCACTGCTGATTCTCACCGTCATCACGTTACCTACGAGAGTATACGAGATTACGGAGAAAAGTCGCTAACCTATAAGCCACTGGTCAACTTACACCACGAAAAACTATTAAACAGCTTTCATATGCGGTGTCTGCGAAGAATACTTGGTATTAAGTGGCAAGACAAAATCACGAATACTGAAGTATTGGAAAGAGCAGGGCGTGTGACGGTTTGTTCCATGCTCAGTCTTCGTTGACTCAGATGGATAGGACACGTAAGGAGGACGGACATGGCAGAATACCAAAGGACATATCTTTTTTGGTGAATTACAGATGGGAGGAGCGGCTGGCCGAGAGGCTAGAACGCCGGACTCTCATTCGGGAGACCCGGGTTCGATCCCTCGGTAAGGTGTGGGATTTTTTTCTGTCGGGGGCAAAAAGAAAATCCTAACCTGCACAGTTCGCGGCGACTGCACTAGCCAGGCGGCCTTTATTCCTCAGGCTCAAAGACCCCTCTGCCATACACCGCAAGGTACTATATTGGCAGTAAATGACAGTTTTAATGACAGATGGGTAAGATATCTTGGGGGTCGGCCTCTACTACGATATAAAGATGTGTGTAAGCGGGACATGGTTGATACAGGCATTGATAATGCACATTGGGAGCAAGTCGCCGAACGTGTTGAATGAAGGGCAAATATCAGAAATGGAATAAAGACAAAGGATAAAATAATTGCAGATAGGTCAGACACTGAGCGAGTGAGACGTACTATGGTGCGTTATGGTGAAAATGACCATGTGTTTACACGCATCCATTGTGGACGAACATGTACAGCGCGAATTGGTCTGATCAGTCACATTCGAAACCGCCATGGATTACAGTTATTAAACCTTTTGGAAGCACAATGTAACAAACTGTCGTCTTTCAAGGTGTCAATAAATGAATGCCACAAGAGCCGTCTTTCCATCCATCGTTGGCAGACCCCTTCATTGTGTAAGATTTTCATTTTCTGTCTATGTTCTAGAAGTTGATTCTGTCCCCATTGGTTGGAAAATCAAGAAGGTAGCGGAGCGCCCTGCATGCAGTATCTCTTGTACATCTAGGAATAATACGCATAGCTTCGTTCTTTATCCTTTCCATCCTTTCCATCTGCTTACGGCTGCGAGTCAGGATGGCCATCGCATACTCAAAAACAGAAGGACCAGCTCCTCGTAAAGAAGACGTAGATGGCGCAGCTCAGTTTCCGCCGCCATCACCCGCATCGCTGCCAAACTCCGCTTGGCCTTTGTTATCACCTGGGCTATGTGCTCATTATAAGCAATACTTCAATCAAAACGTATCCCCAGGTAGTTCATTGCCTGCGTTCTTTCCACAGTCTCTGAACACAGATTTACATTTGGTGTTGGAGTGTTGACAATATGGTTATTCAAAGAAAACCATGTCACTGCTGCCTTCATTAGGTTGACGATTGCCTCAGATTCCACACACCAAGTGCTTACGCAATTTAGTTATGTTTGTAGTTCCACAGACACTCGATTTCTATCCTTACCCTGACGATGCACTAACACATCGTCGGCATATGACAATGTCCTTCCCGGTCATGTGATCTGCTCGCCGGTAATTCTCAGTGTAGGTGTTGAAAAGCACCAGAAATAATGGTGATTCCTGTAGCAGGTCTTGATATATTGTTGTTGGTTCAGAAGGCCAACTGCCACATCTAGAAACTACTTTCCGCTGGAAGAGGGCTGCGGTGACCTAACTGAGGAGGAATGGACTTATCTTGAGTCTCATCTCATCATGTTCTTCTTGTACCTTGCGGTGTCGAGGTGAAGTATAAACATCGTTAGAGTGCCCGATTATGGGCTTCATATATCGATAATCCCATGCTTGTTGTGGTATGATGTTGAATGATAACCTACTTGCATGGCCAAACCATTTGACTTGCTGCTTTCTAATAAAATCTAGTGCTGCTTTAACCCCCACTTTAGTCCTGATTTCTTCATTTATGATCTTATCTCTTCTTGATACGTTGAGTATTCTTCTCAGGAACCTCATTTCTGTTGTTGTGATTTTTCTTTTCTCTTTTTCTGTCATTGTCCAGGTTTGGCATTGGTAGCATAGAGTTGGTAGGAAGATTGTGTTGTAAAGTGCTTTCTTAGTAATTATTGATACATGTTTGTTCTTTAGTATTGGTGCCATTTGTCCAATGAGTTGATGTGCCTTATTGCACCTATTTTCGATCTCGTCTTCTGATCTGCCATTTGATGATATTATATTTCCTAGGTACTTGAAATTCTTTACTTGTTTCAAGGGATGTTCGTTTAGCGAATTGTTGTTGTTTGTTCTTCTTTAGTTATAGTCATTACCTCTGTTTTGCTTGTGCTAATTTTCATGTTATGTTCCCTACACATTTCGTTTAGACTATTCATGTGGTCTTGTAATTCAGCTTCTGATTTTGCTATTAGTGCTTGGTCGTCCGCAGACAGGAGTTCTCTAATGGTTAGATTTGCAGATGGTTCTTCTTCTGTGTTCTCGTGATGTGGTATTCTTGCTGTCTCTGCTTGGCTGGTTTCTTTGCATATGTTGTCTATATATGTTACGAACAAGAGAGGGGACAGGATACAACCTTGTCGTACTCCAGATCTTATGTGAAGGGTTCTGTGTGTCCTCCAGTTGCTCTCACTGTGCATTCACTGTTGCTGTATAAACTTCTACATAGGTTTGTTAGATGTGTACTCACTCCATATTGCTTAAGGATTTCCCACAGCTTGTTTCTATCTACTCTATCGAATGCCTTTTCTTGGTCGACAAAGGCTAAGTAGAATGTTTCATTGAATTCGATTGATTTTTCTATAAGCCGTCTAAGAGCAAAAATGGCCACTGTGCATCCTTTGTTTTTCCTAAGTCCAAGTTGTGTTTCGCTTAGCTGGGTTTCTAAAG
This sequence comes from Cepaea nemoralis, assembly GCA_014155875.1. Classification (NCBI taxonomy): domain Eukaryota; kingdom Metazoa; phylum Mollusca; class Gastropoda; order Stylommatophora; family Helicidae; genus Cepaea; species Cepaea nemoralis. The sequence continues at coordinate 106,217 of JACEFZ010007798.1, forward strand.
TAGTTCGTAATCTTTTTTCAAGAATTTTGCAAAATATTTTCCCAGTATGACTCAACAGTGAAATGCCTCTGTATTGTGTTTTTTTGCTGCCTTTGTTTTTCCAAATTGGGATAATTATGGCGTTTCCCCAGTCTCGTAGTGTCTGTTGTTCTACCCAAACATGGTTGAATAGTCTATGTAGCCAAGCTGTTCCTACTTCTCTTGCTGCTTTAATTAATTCATTTGGTATTTCATCCTGTCCTGGTGATTTGTTCAATGGGGCTAATCTGATGGCTTCTATAATTTCTTCTTTTAGTATGTCTGGTTCTAGTTCTTCGGTTACATCTGTGTAGGCCTCTTGAATTCCTGTGACATCTGATACGATGTTGAGAAGTTGTTCGAAATACTGCTTCCATCTTATTAGGATTTGTTTTTGTTTACTTATTGGTTCTCCATATTTGCTGTTAATTATTTCAGTTGGGTCAAAGGGTTCTCCTCTGGTTCGCATTGCTCTTATCTTTTTGTAGAAGTTTCTAGTTGCCTCCTTGTAGTTTTTATTTAAGGTTTCTCCATACTCTTCTCAGTCTTTTTGATTTTTCCCTCTTTACTATTCTACTCGCATGTCTTCTCGCTATTCTATATTCTATGCAATCACATTCCTGTTTGCTCTTCAACCACTTTTTATTTTTTCCTTTTTGTCTTTTACCGCTTTCTTTGCTTCTGCTTTCCACCAACTTGTTATTTTCTTTATCCGTGTTTTTCGTTTTTTTCGTGGTTCCACATGTTATTTTTGCAGTAATTAAAGTGCTTGATTTTAACATCTCCCATTTTTCTTCCACTGTTTTTCTTTCTGTAGGTAATTTTACAAAGAGTTCAGTTAATTATTTCTCATAATTTTCCATTACTGCCTCGTCTTTAATGTTTTTTTAAGTTTACTGATTTGCATGGCATGTATTTTCCTGCTCTTTGTTTTCTTCTTCTGATGGTTCTTGAGTGCAAGAAGCTGAAACATTAAAAAATCCAACGGTACTCTGTTGTACGCATCCTCAATCGCCGCAGCACATGTTTCAATGCCTGGGTGGAAACCTTCATAGACATCATGGGCAAAAACTGCCGCGGTGAACCAAGTTTCTCTATTTGGACGATACCCTCCACGGGTAGGCGGGAAACAACCCTGCCTCTAGCTAGCTTGATATGTTTTCTGGCAATTAACTTCCCAGCAGCTTGCCTATGGTATTTTGCATGGCTATTACCCCTTATCCCTGAATATTTGTGTGATCTTTGCCAGGCTTCGGCAATGGAATCAGATAGCTGTGTAACCACTCTTCCTTAATGCTAGCACTCCCTATGCTGTTGTTGTACATATCTGCTAGTTCTTCTAGTTCGTTTTCGATACACATTCTGATGTCGTCATACCTTATACCATCTGGCTCTGGTGCGCTGTTTTTTGTTCGTCGAAGCACAGCTCTGATTTCTTTCACTGTCACTGTGTCTTCATCTGCAATGGTCTGGGCCTTACACCTATCTGAGGTAACGCTTGGCAAAATTTCGGCCTCTCATGTCTGTCTGGTTGTTCTGCTCTAGATAACGTTCAGACATCTGCCGGATAAGGTCGGCACTTTGGAAGACAGGAACACTCTTATTCATACTTTTATGTAGTCGCCAGAACAATTTCAGTGACTTGTCTGTGCTTATTCTTTGACACAACTCTGCCAATTTTTCACGTTTAACCACTTTAACCAGTTTTGTGTGTCCATCTCTCTTTCCAAGTGCACGATAAGATTAGGATGGGCAACTTTGTTCTTCTTGGCGTTTTGTCATTTCTTTACAGGGCCACGCCTATCCACCCAGACCTTTCCCACCTCACAATTCCACCAAGGTGGCTGCTCCGAGCTGTTTTTCCTGCCTTGGTTATTCTTGGGCTTATCGCGCCTTATTTTACTCAGCACATCTTGCCATGAACTGTCATACTTGAAGGTCTTGACCGTTGACTTGTGTTGCCTGGTTCTACCGTTCTCCATCAATATGCTGCATGGGTGGTGGTAGCTAGGACACCTCATCTACACACTGTAGTGAGTGAAGGAGAAACCAGCGCCAGGCTAACAACACTGTCCTCATCACCTGGACGACTTGCTGTGACATGTAACCCCATGATTTGCCTTTAGCGTTGAAATCGCCACAGAAAATAACATTCCTCTCGTGGTACAATATGTCACATAAGCATTGTAATCTTTGGGAATCCACACTCGCGTTACAGGCATAAACATTAACCAATACGAATGGTAGACTGGGTTGAACTCTAACAGCCTGTATTTGTATCTCGTCACTGTCCCACCTGAACATGTTCAGCTCTGAAGCCACTATACTGTCTCGAATCATAATCGCTATTCCCAGGTGTCGTCTGTTGTAATAACATTTGAAGCCGGCGATATGGAGTGAATTAACACCTAGTCTCGTCTCCTGAAGCGCTACTATATCTTCCGTGTATGGCACAGGTTTTCCAGAATGGGGCCTCGTTGTTTTGCGCTGGCACAATTCCAGTATATAATACGCTTGAGGCTCAGACGGTCACATTTGCGCCTGAACAGTCTGGCTGCAGTCTAGCCTGCCGTTTACGTCGTCGACACCGCCGAATCGGTGGTTTGTTTACGCTTTGTAGGGGGCACATACACTGGTCCGCCATGATGAAGAAAATCAAAACACCACACAGTAACCTACACGCTGCGAAAAGGATTGATTCGCTCAGATGCACGAACTCCGCAGCACTGCCTAACATCTTGATAGGAAACTCCTAGTTTACATCCTAGCGGAGAAATTAAACGCACGACATTCTTCTTCTTTGGTTCATTTGCAATATGTCTACAACTGCAATTCCTGTATGAATTTAACAATATTGCGCCATGAAGAAAACCCAAACTATCTAGGTGTCACCTTTGATCGTCGCCTGAAATGGAAGACAGAGGTTGAGAAAAATCGAACAAGAGCAAGGCAAAGAATGGCAATCATGAAAAAGCTTGCTGGTACAACGTGGGGAGCAAATGAGACAGTTCTCAAGAAGTTATACACTAGACGGGTGAGGCCCATACTGGAATATGGCATCGCAGCTTGGGCAACAGCAGTTAAGTCAAACTTTAACAAAATAAGTAGAGTCCAAAATCAAGGAACGCGGAAGTCAGAAGACAACGCCTATTAGCGAACTAGAAAAGATCACTTGTTTACAACCAATGCAGGATAGAAGATATAGTAGTGCCCAGAAACAAGCAGATTCATTTAGAAGATTGACAGACCACCCCATGTATAAAAGGTTAAATGGTTTTGGAAAGGGAAGACTGAAGCGTAGCAACTTTGTAGAAACTGCAAAACAAAAGATTAGGGCAGATCCTATACTTAACATATCAACAGTCAAACCCATTTACACCCGGGAAGTTTAACCCGGTCAACAAATGCCCGCAGAAGTCGGATGTGTCGGCCTAACGGCGCAAGATCGCAGCTCTGCTGTAAACAGGCACAACGCAATCACGTCCGAAAAATGTCTCCGGATGAACGCAGAAGAAGAAGGAGGAGGAGGAATAGAAGGAGGAGGAGGAGGAGGAGTAGGAGTAGTAGTAGTAGTAGTAGTAGTAGTAGTAGTAGTAGTAGTAGTAGTAGTAGTAGTAGTAGTAGTAGTAGTAGTAGTAGTAGTAGTTGTAGTAGTAGTAGTAGCAGTAGTAGTAGTAGTAGTAGTAGTAGTAGTAGTAGTAGTAGTAGTAGTAGTAGTAGTAGTAGTAGTAGTAGTAGTAGTAGTAGTAGTAGTAGTAGTAGTAGTAGTAGGTAGTAGTAGTAGGTAGTAGTAGTAGTAGGCAGTGTTGCCATTTTAGTACTATTCGCGCTAAATTTAGTGCTTTTTAAGTCAGTTAGTGCGAAAATTTTCCTAAAATTTTCCGCGTAAATTTAGTGCTTCACAAAATTTTTTTGGTGCTTTTTTCGGGTGGGTAAAAATTACTTTAAAATTCATTTTGGGAACACTAAGAAGCCGAATTTGAACTGAAGCACGGGAATAAAACAGTCTTAGTACGTTACCGCACAATATTCAACTAATTTAACTCCCTTTCATACGATTTAGCTGAAACCGAACGCCATCTTGCAGACAAGTCCAAACATCAATACATTAGCTTGTAATCGAGTTCATAATTTTGTGCTGTCTACATTATCCTTTCATTTAAGCTTATTTGTGTTTCACCATGAACAAGAAATATTGTCAACATTTTAGGGAACAGGGGCTCAGTGACACGAGATTTCAAAAATGGTTGTTAAAAGTAGGAGGGGATAATACTAAGTGTTTTTGCAAATATTGCAAATGTTCCGTTTGTGAGGTTTTTTGTGTGTTTATAGAGAATTACAGAAGTTCCAATGAGTGAAGTTCTATAAAGTATATCTCTCTATAAAAGATACAGGTTAGTAACAGCAAGTGTTGTCTAGAGGTATTGATATTTATTCTCGCATAACCCTTGTAGAGAAACCATTCAGAATTTTGGCTCATCGAGTACCCCCAATGTGAGAAATTAGACCTAAGTTAAGTTCTACACAGAATTATTTATTGATGATTTCTCTTCTAGGCCATATATAGAGATCTTGGCAGTTAGCCACAGCAACCAATGAAAGCAGTTCTCTCATCTTCCAGCTGACTGTGCTCTGGTCGCCAACCTCTTGTTTGATCTCTTTAATATTATTTCAAGTGACACAAGACACTTGGAGAAATGATCACATTGACAATTGTACCATTGTAGTGAACATAACAACAACAACTGTATTTTACACTGGTTGAACAAGACAACATGAGAAGATCTTGCCAACAGTTGGACAAACATTCATAAAGGAATGATCACACCAACAGATTAGACAAGTCATACATCATGGAAGATACTTGACAACAACCACACAGACTTCCACAATCTCTGTAACCAACCACAATAGTAGAGTAACAGTCACCATGAAGATGCTTGACACCAGTTGGACAAGACAACCACTGAGACATATATCTCAAAAACTGTTTTCTTACTACTAATCATTTATTCATGTTTCTGGACCAGGTGAAGACTCAGGCTTCATATAGTCAATCATCACACTTCAAATTCTTAGTTAATATGTAATATATTGACATAATTATGAACCTAAATACAACACCCAAATCCCACCGAGACATTAATCTAAATAACCCTCCTCCTTCACTTCTCTACTCCATAAGTTATCCTACACCACACTTTAGACTTAAATCCTTTCTTCGACTGTTAATGAGGGAAACACAAGATAAGCCATAAATTGGGGCAAACCTAGGGACGTTCTGCTCCACTGGTCTGTTTAATCCTATGATGGTGTTGGACAGCTCAGGTTACAGTTCTCCCCATGATGGTTTTCCAATTCAGGCTATTCCCTGCTGTCACAATCTTGAAAGAAATTTTAAAGCTCTATCTTTTCACTGGTGAGTTCATGAAGTTGACACTTAGGACTGTTCTTTTACTTTTCCAGTAGAGGAAGATCTAAAAAGAAACAATATGTCCCAGCATTCTTCTTTCTGTCTATCTCACCTAAATTTGACTGTTCATGAAGTTGACACTTAAGACTGTTCTTTTACTTTTCCAGTGGAGGAAGATCTAAAAAGAAACAATATGTCCTAGCTGTCTTTCTTCACAGTCTATCACTCCTAAGATTTCTGATGGAACTGAATCACCACACCGACTTAACACTACGCAGGAAGCCAAAGAAGATTGATAAACCAACACAGAACTGGCGTCGTTAGCCGCTACACGCTGCGGGATTTGCTGAGGAGGGGATCCGAGCACTTATGGACTGAATGGTTCGATGTGCAACGAGGATGATCTGTCGACTAACTAACTAACTAACTAACCGACTTAACACCAAGCCATTTTGTGAATTTGCTCTATAAATGAACTTCTGCTCCTTCAGCTTTCAGCCATTATTAATATTAAGCTGTGATAGGGTCAGCTCCAAGTGCACCTTTAATGTCCACTCTTAGCCAGTAGTGACATGCTGAAAACCAGGTGATCTCTCCTCTTAAGGTTTCTTCTTGAATTTATCTTGAAGATATAGCCTGGAGCTTTTACAAAATTGGAGAGTATCCCTGTCTTAGGCTTTTAAGAAAGACTTTTCTTCAGTGCCATCTGTATAGGCCAGAATTAGTGGATTCAGGCTGAATCTTTGCAACCTGTTGTTCATTTTGGTCTTTTTGGAGTCCTGACTTTTCCGCTGGAGTTGAAGCTAGAGCTCAGGACTTCCCTGGAGTTGTCCTGGTAATTGAAGGGGCCTCCCCCATCTTCCTCATTCTCTGTTAATAAACAAAGGCGCAACATGTGTTTTACATCTGTTTAACATAGTCATAGTTATACAGTACTATCACAGATTCAGAGAGGAATGGGAGGGGCAGGGGGAGTGTGATATTCGAACACCCGCCTCTCACTGATGATGAATTGCAATTTTATTTGTGGGTTTGGGGTGATATCCTTTCTCCAGGTTTATCCCCAAAACCGTGAAGTCATAGGCACATACTCCTAATCAGAGGCAGCTTCACACAATTATCTTGTAAATTCTGATAATGAGTAGATCACAGGGACCAGTGTACCATGAGAACAGACAGTGTGATTAAGCACCAAGAAGTAGGCATTGTATGGCAGAAATCATGCACTAGAAATGCTTTCATATGTGGAATACACATAATGAAAGAAAACATGAATTTTCCCTGACAAATAGCATGAGCCTTCCCATGTATTCAGCTGACAGACACTGTAGGTTATGCCACACATTGCTCCTCATTGGAATGTAGCTCATATAAACCTAAACTATTGTTGCAAAGGACCAGTGCATAACGTCAAAGAGAAATTGCATCTCAGGCAACTCTTTATGAGTGCTTTTGACAATTTTCCTGATCGTAATAGTCACCAGAAATTACATGGACTTTGTAATTTCTAAAGTGCAATGCAGTCCTGCAAACATGGATATAATAAGCGTCTTTACTTTTACAAATATGAGAAGTTAATTATATAATTATCATCTCATTCACTCAAACATTCTCAGCCATTATAAGGGAGAAATTACATGCAGTATATAGCATCACACATTCTGAAACATAACTGCCAAAGGTAACTCTCAAGAGCGATGTACAGTTTGGTTAAGAATGGTCATGATAGGCACTCAACGAATGTTCAGAGCGCACAAAGGTTTTGCCATATGCATTGAGCGTGGTTTACAGTCATAAGCATATGCAAATCATCAAATCAGACAGACAATAGACATGGTAAGAATGTTTCACTGCGGTAGACATGACAGGTTTTGAGCAGCAGTTTTAGAGTCACTGTACAACGAAGTTCTGTCTTCTTTCACATTTTCTCAAGAAAATACTCGGCCATTCGTCTCTCTCTCTCTCACTTCATCAGGTTTACACATAACATATTAAATGATTTAGGTACCTGATGTGCAGAGGACCACATCTTAAAGAATGCTTTTGGGCAAATTTTACCACTGCATCTTGAACACGTCCTTACGGGATGGAATCAAGGCTTCGACTGGCGGGCTAATTATGTATTAAGGAGCGTTACCAGCCCAAGGGTTACCCAATGAAATTGAGTCCCCACCATTCATCTACCCTCTCTCGATCTAGAATCTACGATTCTATTTTTAGTTAGGGTATCAATACGGCTTACTGTGGTTAACTACTAAGTATTGAGAAATGTAAATGGGCTGGGGATGCGAACGTCTGAAGACATTATGCTACACCATTGCAGCCAGGTTAAATGATATTGAGAGGCACAAGAATACAACGAAACATCAGAAAGCCGAACACAAAGGCAAACAACAATTGCATTTGACAAACTGAAAGATGATGTTAAAGAAACAGAAGGATGCATGAGTTTGTTCATAGCTGGCCATTGTTCGCTTCGCGTTGTTGACCATTTAAGTGAACTCTGAAAGGTACACTTTGGTGACAGCAAAGGCTGCAAGAACTTTAAGCTTAGGAGAACTAAGTGCAGAGCAGTTATTTCAAATGTACTTGCACCATATTTCACAACAGACTTGACAGCTGATATTGGCAAAAGTAAATACAGCTTATTGATTGATGAGTGCAATGACATTTCTGAAACTCAGCTACTTGGAATAGCTATTAGGTACTATTCAGAGACAAGAAAACAGTTTGTGGTTACTTACTTAGATTTAGTTGAACTGAGTGACTGCAGCGCAAAGGCAATATGCAATGTGTTAAAAGATTGTTTAAACAAGAATGGACTTGAGTTGCAAAGACTAGTTGCACTCGGCACTGACAATGCGTCTGTCATGACAGGTGTAAACAATGGAGTATATACAAAATTAAAATCCGAAGTTCCTCATCTGGTACTAATTAGGTGTGTATGTCATTCCCTTCAGCTGGCATTGTCACAGGCTGCAGCTGCTTGTCTGCCCAGGAACATCGAGTTCATGATTAGAGATACATATAACTGGTTTTCTCACTCAAGTCTTCGTCAAGCAAAGTACAGGGAGCTTTTTGCTTCAATAAATGATGAACAACATCCGCTAAAGATTGTTCAATTAAGCCAGACACGATGGATGTCCATTATATCTGCCATTGTCAGAATATTGCAGCAGTGGGTCGAGCTCAGAACTCATTTTGATGTAGCAAGACTCAACGAGCGCTGTTATACAGCAGAATTTCTACATTCTATGTTTAGCAACATGAAAAACTATGTGTATCTCATATTTCTCAAGCATATTCTCGGAGAAGTTCAAAGTGTGAATAAGAAATTCGAAGCAGATATACAGGATCCAATAAAACTACTCAGCGATCTTGTCCAACTTACTGATTCTATCAGTTCAAAGATTTCTATTCCTGGGGAAAAAAATAACAGAAAGTGATGCTATTCAAGATTATTTAGATCCTAATCCCAATCTAGGTTATGAGTTTGAGAATGGCAAATGCTGTCATGATTACAAACTACCTAAGGATATTCTACGAAAAATTGGATCAAAGGAATCATATACACGTTTCTTTCAATTATCATCATCATCATTGCAAGAGCAAACACAGCAGGAAATAGCTACAGAAACTGAAGAGGAGTTGTCTGACTGGGATTTGGCAGATCTGGAATAAACTTCATTCTAATATTCAGTAATAATAATAAATTATAATGTACTACTTTATAATATTTTCAATGAATACCGCCAGTGCTTGTTTTAGTGATTTCCCAAAAAATATTATTGCAGTTTAGTGCTTATTTTTGGCTCGAGAGTAGTTCTGATTGGGATTTGGCGGATCTAGAATAAAACTTCATTGTAATATGAAGTGATAATAATAAATTATAATGTGCTACCTTGTTACATTTGTAATAAAAACAGTTGGTGCTTTTTTTTTTGGTGCTTTCCAAAAATATTTGCTGCTTTTTAGTGCTTTTTTTGGGTCGATTTTGGTATTTTTTCATTAAAGGGAGATGGCAACACTGGTAGTAGGTAGTAGTAGTAGGTAGTAGTAGTAGGTAGTAGTTAGTTAGTTAGTTAGTTAGTTAGTAGTAGTTAGTTAGTAGTAGTTAGTTAGTTAGTTAGTTAGCTAGTTAGTTAGTTAGTTACTTAGTTAGTTAGTTTGTTAGTTAGTTAGTTAGTTAGTTAGTTAGTAGTTAGTTAGTTAGTTAGTTAGTTAGTAGTAGTTAGTTAGTTAGTTACTTAGTTAGTAGTAGTTAGTTAGTTAGTTAGTAAATAGTAGTCAGTTAGTTAGTAGTAGTTAGTTAGTTAGTAGTAGTTAGTTAGTTAGTTAGTTAGTAGTTATTTAGTTAGTTAGTAGTAGTAGTTAGTTAGTTAGTTAGTTAGTTAGTTAGTTAGTTAGTAGTAGTTAGTTAGTTAGTTAGTTAGTAGTAGTAGTTAGTTAGTTAGTTAGTAGTAGTTAGTTAGTTAGTAGTAGTTAGTTAGTTAGTTAGTAGTAGCTAGTTAGTTAGTTAGTTAGTAGTAGTTAATTAGTTAGTTAGTAAGTTAGTAGTAGTTAGTTAGTTAGTAGTTAGTTAGTTAGTTAGTTAGTTAGTAGTAGTTTGTTAGTTAGTTAGTAGTAGTTAGTTAGTTAGTTAGTTAGTAGTAGTTAGTTAGTTAGTTAGTTAGTTAGTAGTTAGTTAGTAGTTAGTTAGTTAGTAGTTAGTTAGTTAGTTAGTAGTAGTTAGTTAGTTAGCAGTAGTTAGTTAGTTAGTAGTAATTAGTTCGTTAGTTAGTTAGTAGTAGTTAGTTAGTTAGTAGTTAGTTAGTTAGTTAGTTAGTTAGTTAGCTAGTTAGTAGTAGTTAGTTAGTTAGTAGTTAGGTTAGTTAGTTAGTTAGTATTCAGTTAGTTAGTTAGTTAGTTAGTTAGTAGTAGTTAGTTAATTAGTTAGTTAGTTAGTTAGTTAGTAGTTAGTTAGTTAGTAGTAATTAGTTAGTTAGTCAGTTAGTTAGTAGTAGTTAGTTAGTTAGTTAGTTAGTAGTTAGTTAGTTAGTTAGTTAGTTAGTAGTAGTTAGTTAGTTAGTTAGTTAGTTAGTTAGTTAGTTAGTTAGTTAGTTAGTTAGTAGTTAGTAGTAGTAGTTAGTAGTAGTAGTAGTAGTAGTAGTAGTAGTAGTAGTAGTAGTAGTAGTAGTAGTAGTAGTAGTAGTAGTAGTAGTAGTAGTAGTAGTAGTAGTAGTAGTAGTAGTAGTAGTAGTAGTAGTAGTAGTAGTAGTAGTAGTAGTAGTAGTAGTAGTAGTAGTAGGAGGAGCATCCAGGACACGAGAAAAATTACGCATAAGCAATCCATGGTTTATGCCAGAAATCCCAAAAAGTTGTAATACTGTGGATCCCGTCACATTGCAGTATACCTGGAAATGAAGAGGGTGACAGACTAGCAAAAGAGAGTGGACGACTACCACAGCTTGACATAGACATAATCTATAATGAGGCAAAGAGGTTTATAAAAAGCACTTATAGAACCAAATGGGAATCAGAGCATACAGGCCACCAGAAGGATGATGCATATTACAAACTCGACGGAAGAGAATAAGTAGCAATCTTCAGACTCAGTACAGGACATAACAGGCTGAAATACCACTTGTTCAATAAACTAAAAATGGGAGATACCGATGAATGTAATTGTTGAACTGGTAAAATGACAGCTAAACATTTGCTGCAGGAGTGCCTAATATATGCAGAACAGAGAAACATATTTTGGCCCTCACCTGCTTCATTTGAGGACAGGCTCTATGGAGATATCAACTAGCTCAACTTGACTGCAGCTTACTTTAACTACATTCAGGCTGACAAATAAAGGTGCATGAAGAAGTACTGCCACGCTTCATACCACATGTATGTCGGTAGCAAAAGCGTCCCAGAGGCATGAAATGGAATATTGTTTACTCCCCCGATGTGTCTCCACCTTGCCGTGGTGGGGGAGCTTGCGTGTCCCATTAGCCCCATGTGCTATGTCGATGGATGGTAAACTACATATCGGACAGCATATGGGATAGGGGCCAGACGAAGCGAAACACAGCCTGCGGCTCTGCAGGTAGACTGAGGATAGCAGTCAAAAGTTTAAATCAGGCGCACGAAGGCAGAAGTTCTTGGTCCGGATACATACTCTAAGGCTATCAGTCGAGGGTTGTGGCTGAACGCTTCTAAGCCATAAACCCTCGGATGTGAGAGCCTGGCCGATACCCACCTACCGAAAAATGGAGGTGATATTCTGAGCACGCTACATGCCCAGTTCGGATACTTGTCCGAAGGCTCTCAGCTGGGGGATATGAGGGATCGCCGGATGAGAGGGCCTGGCCGTTTCTCGCTCACATCTGCACGGAGGTAAGGTGCTGAGCCGGCAGCACATGTAGCCTACCTCGTGAGCGAGTACAAAAAGGTAGAAGTGCCCCAGTCGAATGAAATGGTTACGAAAACTGTCTGTATCTAACTCATAGAGAGTCTATACTCTAGACAAAGGTGGTAAAACGTCGCAATAACACGAAATGGAACGCACGGCTAGCGAATCCATTGCGTGGCCCGAAGTCCAAGGCGAATGCTTACCTAGTGGATTTCGCCCGCAGGCTGACCATTCCTGGTGTGTGCTTGAGCGACCAGTGGCAAGCGAAATGCCCAACACATGGATGTAAGGAATTAAAGCAGCCGTGAGCAGGACGTGGCAGCTCCTCGGGTGAGCCCAGTCTCAGAGCAATATGTGCCGGCTCTGCAATTATGGAAGCCTTCTTGGATAGCGGGGGAATGCCCATGGTCTGCCCCTGCCTTCCCTTGAGGGTTTACCGTGATGTTGTTGACCGTTCTACTTTGACCAGCTGAGATGTGGGCGACACCACAGCACTAACAGTCTAACGTCTCTCGAAACCCCGGAAAGGCAAACCCGTAAAAATGCCTGCTGAAGTCGGATGTGCTGGCCTACGGGTGTAAATAAATCAGGCACAGCGCAAAAAACGTCCGAGTGAAATGTCTTTCGTACTAGGAACAGCTCTGACTAACTAGTTATCCGAATAGCACGTGTCCAGAAAAGCTCTGACTAGCTAGTTTCCGAACGATTGTTGCGCCCGGAACAGCTCTGACGGGCACATCAACAAGCACATGTCCGAATCGAAAACTCGCTGAGTGGATACCATCTGCAGACCGGTCTGGTCTGCTACCTAGCTACTGCTTTGTTGATGTGCTTTCTCCATGTCAGCTTGCCATCAAATGTTACTCCTAGGTATTTTGGTTCTTTAGCTTCTCTTAGGGGTATTCCATTTATCTGGATTATTCCTGCCTTTTGTTTTGCAGAGAGGGTAAATAGAGTGATGCTGCACTTGTCAGTGTTTATGCTGACACGCCATCTATTTGCCCATGCAACAAATGCATCTATAGCTCTTTGTAACTATCTCTTGGCCACTGGTGCATGAAGGGGGCTGAGTGGTCTCGAGGTATGGTGTCCACCTCGAGTGCTGGAGGTTCCGGGTTCAAGCCCCGGTGAGGGCCGGGAGTTTTTCACGTGGACTTCTAGTAACAAAAATTTCCCTTTGTCTCTGGTATTGAGATCGGACGCCCGTGTGTATTGTTGCGAACGTAACAATTCCCTTGGCAGTTGGAAATCGAAAAAGAGTAGCCTAATTGCGCCGCCCGGTCAAAATTTTGAGTTTAAAATCTACCCCAAAAATTTCAGGATCCTCGTCGGATGCTACTGAGTTCTTGCGCTAAGCTGAGATCTTCGGACTCAGGCTTGAGTTAGGAACGAACAAACGAACGAACGAAAATCTTTATTTTCAAAGGGGTAAGAATTGGGCATGCAGGCCCGTCTGACATTCTGCCCTTCTTCTCTATTTCCTCTCATACATTCTTTCATTCAACATCTCTTATGAAGCAAGTTTTTAACAACAAAAGAACAATAAGCATTAAAACGGATGAAAAATAATCAATAATACTTTACTCGTTGAGGCAATGTTTAACATGGGCATCATAAATACCCAAGGTGGGTGTAAGGTGCCACACATATGGGAATGTTTTTTTTTTTCTGGCTAGTTGTCGTTCGAGATAATTTACCATTATCATTGACTATGTTGCTGTTTTTTGTTTTTAAGGGGCATGTAGTCTGTCCTTGAGGTAGTGTTCAAACATGTTGCGACTGTATGTATAGTGATTGGTGGTGTCTTTGATTTTTTGAGGAGTAGAACGGAGCACTTATTGGTTACACGCGTGCGCCGTGATGTTGATCCGTCAACTAAATTAAACTAAACTAAACTAAATTATGTTCATTTGTGCTCCATAGAACCGGGTCACCCCGGGAAGGTTAACCCGGTCAACAAATGCCCGCAGAAGTCGGATGTGTCGGCCTAACGGCGCAAGAACGCAGCTCTGCTTTAAACAGGCACAACGCAATCACGTCCGAAAAAAAAACTCCGGATGAACGAAGAAGAAGAAGAAGAAGAACCGGGTCATCAGCGTACATCGGGGTGCCCCACCGGCTAGATGAAAATATTATTCACTGGCGAGCAACCCTAAGTAGTCAGAAACTGACTAGGGACAAAATCTATATGGCTGAACTACAGATTAAGCCCTGAATATCCAACGTACAGCTCCAAGTGGCTCGTTACAAAATGAAATGAACTGTGCTGAATATTCGCCAAGGAATGGGAAAGAGAAGGTTAGCTTAAGATAGATGTTTTAAGTCTAAGTATATGAGTATAGACGACTATCTCAGTACAGGTTTTCTCCCTGACTGATCCTTTCCTTGGTGTGTAAGTGAACCCCCACCAATGTACACAACAACACGTATGCACAATTGGAAAAAATATAATGACAGAACTATGAGTTACAATATTACAACATTTATTTACTAATCATAGACATCTGATGGTTTTTAATATGAGGATGATGAAATCATATAACATATTGTGATGAGAAACATTACGTAACTTTACTTGTTACTTCATCTATCTGGAACTGTGGTCCAGATCCCCACTCTCCAGTAGACTCAAAAAAGAAACAGCTTGCCGGTATTCTGACGATCCTGTCAGTCCTGACACTCCTAGTCAGTAGTCTCTAGTCTTGAGATCTATAACATAGGGCTCCTTGTGAGAGCTTGAAAGAAAGTCAAGAATGTGTTATATCAGTTCTACATCAGCGCAATCCTAATTAAAACATATCATAACACAAACATATACAATGACCAGTCTGGCCAAGTTTATCTTCCAGCTCTACTGCGTTCACCATCCTCCTTCTCCCTACTGTCTTTAGTCTGGGACGGGCTTTTCAATTGTCTCACACGCCTGTAATGATTACATTTCTGCCGCCCCATGTCCATGTCGCTAATACAGAAATTCTGTGTCGTACAGCCGCTCCGTCCAATGTTAGTTTAGCAGCTCACAGGGTCGGTAATGGTATTATAATAATGCCTGATCATCCGGGCTTACAAGCCGGGACCAGTAGCTGTGCCAGGTTTCCATGCATTACCGTGGACGCACGCCCAAAATACACTGAGAAAGTTTAGCACCATATACTCTATACCCAGTGTGGGTAATGTCTGTACCATTACACTTCTGCTTCCAACACAATCATTGGCCAATGTGCCAATATGCAGACAATAGCATAACACTTCATATTGGTAGGTTTGCATATGACAAATCAATATATCAAACATCCAATACACATAAACATATTGATTAAACTAGACATATCCCGGGAAGGTTAACCCGGTCAACAAATGCCCGCAGAAGTCGGATGTGTCGGCCTAACGGCGCAAGAACGCAGCTCTACTGTAAACAGGCACAACGCAATCACGTCCGAAAAAAAACTCTGGATGAACGAAGAAGAAGAAGAAGAAGAAGAAGAAGAAACTAGACATATTATGATACTTTAACATCATAGCATATTGCACTAGTTAGTTTATGAAATTACACATACATACATCCAACATATCCGTAAACATTATATTACTTCAAGATGGACATCTAATGATACTCAACATAATAGCATCAGGCATTATTAATGAGTACTAATATTGTATAGCTACAAAATGAGATATACAACAAGTCTTAATTGAAGTTACCACTTAGTTACTGCTGTTGTAAGAATTAAATAAATAGTCAGTTGACTATAATCTGTACAACAAATGCACACACCAAAAAGGAGACTAGTCTAGTTTAGAAAGAGATGGCAAGCATCTGCTACTACACCTCAAGTATATCTAGACAAGATCTGCCTTTCACAAGTTTCTCCTTCTCAGAAGAGTAATACATGAAGCACAATGATATTGAACACAGAACTTAGAAAGAACACTCAAGTAACCTATGACAATGATAGTTCTTGAAATAACCTAGATCAGATATAGACTGAAAGTTCATATGTCTAAAAGACTGTTGCATAGTTACTAAGAAATCCTACATATGACTACAAACATTGAGCTGGCTGCCTACCTGTTCTGAAGTCAGACTTAATCTAACATACAACAGGCTAGGGACTCTTATTTAAGCTGAGTCACGCAGACCGTATTATCTCCTTGGCATTCCCGTCATAAATTCTTCTTATCTCCTCCTGACAGTAATTGCCCTTATCACTGCAACCTGGCCATCACACCTTGCTCCTCTCTGTCTGGTCCAGAGTCTACAGGCCCAGTGTTAATTGCCTTATCAGATCTGTTTTCACACATTCCTGAGTCTGCCAGTCAGAGTGGACTGGGCTTGTTTATAGCCCTGGGGCTATTATCTCTCCCTGGGTCAATGTTGTTCACACCTGGGCGATTTTGAGTTGCTAGGCCCAGCTCAGTTTCAGTCTGCCCTCCAGTGGGGGGTAATTATCAGTTTGACATGTAACACCTTTACACTGGGCTGTCTGGGTGATTTCATTCTGGGATTTTTGCCATTCCCACCATCCTGTTTTAGTGGCCAGCAGCCATCTGTCCTGACACTTCACAGTTGAATGGATTCCCCTTTTGCTACAACATTTTATGCCTCTATGTGTGCAGGCCTTGTAACTTCTCTACAAGGTGAACCGAACTTTATTCTGGGAAGTAAAGGCTGTCAATTCGTGATAGAGCTTCCCCCTTTAAAAAAAAGTTTCTGCCAGAAATCTTTTTTCAACGCACGCCGTACATCCCCGAATAATGCCTAAGCACTCTCCGTTCTGTATCTGCCTAAAGGTTTCCAATATTCCTTGTGGCAGTGGGTTGTCCTGCATAAAGACGTCCCATTTCCATAACCCAAAGATACTCTGGATAGATCCTTGTACCTGGTTTTCGGTCGGGATTCCATGCAATAGCTTGGTAAAATCCGGTAATTGTCAGAAGGTTGTAATTTTACCCCTCTGGGAAAGATCACAATCAACGGGATTCTTCTTCGCCTCTGGGCATCGATTGTTTTACACCATTCACTCACGTGATTTACTCCTTTCAGCCGAGGATGTACCCGTAGTGAAGTCTCGCATAAGCTGGCCCCAGCAAAGCTTGTCTCCGTGATATTCCTCCATCCTTTAAAGATCCTTAACAGATCCATCAATAGCTTCCTTTTAAAAGGAATAATGTTACACATTATGGTCCCATGATATAAATTCAACTGGCGCTTTCCTCCTTCAAAGTCGGGCGTAACAATCGTCCCTCCTCGGTGTCGCGGTTTCTTCCCCTGGTATTCAGTTAATGGGCTGAGTTTCTCTGCATTAGAGTTTCGTGTGAAAACCGTGCTAGAAATTGCAAATTTAGTGAGCCAAGTTGTCCAGCCTTGAGAAATAACATAGTTATTCACCGGCGATAAAGTGGAGTTACTTTTGAATAAAGTGTCCACAAATAGCTGATCTACTCCTATCAAATCGACCTGACTGAAGGGTAGATTGAGTCCTAAGAGTGTTGATTCCAAACCACTCTTGACTTCTGTTCCTTCAGGTCCCTGTTGCTGGAATTCCCTGATAACTTCAGCTAATGAGATGATAGGCTTTTCTTCCTCCATCTTGTGCAAAGAATTTTCTTCTTTAGCAACTACAGACAATGTTGTCTGCACCATATCAGAGTCCATATTCTGGCTCCTGACAATTCCTTGTGTTTCCTGAGTCTCCGAACTGGTATACTGTGAGATAACAACTGGAAATGTTTCCTGGTCTGGATGTTCCTCTCTGGTCGTGCTTTCATGGGCTAAGTCCAGTTGAGGTAAATCCTGTGATGGGCTGGTGTCTAAACAATCCATCACATTACGTAAATCATTTGAACTGATGTCTAGTGTCTTTTCCTGAGCTGCAGCCTCAAAGATCACAAGGGGTTCCGGGTCATCCTTCATCCCACTGTCAGTCAAATTTAATCCAACTTCATCCTCTCCTGAGCTGAAGGGAATAATAAAGTCGGTTACCTTTCGATCTCCGACCTCCTTAAAAGATGTCCTCAGGTCATCTTCCTCTTGAGTTTCACCCCTCGTTGAAGTAAAATGAGATTCCTGGGAGTCTTGTACTGGCGGACCAGTTAAATTATCTGAACTGATAATTAGTGATTCTTCCCGCGTTGCAGTAATGAAATTCACCTGGGATTCCGTTCCTTCCTTCCTCCCTATTTCAGTCAGATGTAATTCCACTTCGTGATTCTGTGAACAGAAGGGAATGTGATAATCGGCTAGGTCTCCGCCTGCGACCTCATTAAAGGTTGTCTTCAGTTCCTCTTTCTCTCGAGATTCATTTCTCGTAGCAGTCAAGTGGTTTTCCTGAAGGTCCTCTACTATCAAACGACTATTGCCGTGGTGCAAACAGTTATCACGTTTGTGACTGTTTGAAGTGCCCTTGGCACGTTTTTTCTTCCCTCTTTTCCGTTTAGGACTGGGTCGAATGAGAACCTGTAGTTCCCGGTCCACTACCTCTGATTCTGCGGTGGGTGGCAAAGATGTCCCTTCCTTCCTGGTTGGGTGAGCATCCGTATCTCCTACCTTATGTTCCGCTAGAAAGGTTAGCTTCTCCGCATTGACTGCTTCCATATGTGTTTTCTCCATCTTTACTCCTTCCGTTTTGCTACGCTCTTGTGCTTCAACGAACTCATCATCTTCTTTAAACATAATTTCTTCTTCTTTGTCCCACCATTCTAACTCTGCTATGATATATGTTTCTAGTTGCTCTCCCTGTAAGCCTTCTCTTATGCCCCACCCTCTCGCGGTCTCTGAGAAATCTGCGCGCGCCTTCAGATCCTCTTCAAGATTCCGGTAAAGCAAGAACATAATTGCTAATGACTATATTTAGGTAAGCCCCTATGTATATATCAAAAATCAGATATAAGCTAGAACGACAAGAGTTAACTACTGACAGCCTACGCTGTCCAATGTGTATAGTTTAGTCTCAGCAGTGAAAGACAACTGAAAATAATATTCAAGTAGTACCTGGCGACAGCAGTGAAGTAAGTGTGAGAGATATACTATACAGTAATGAACAGTAATATTTACCTAAATAAACATTAAAATGCACTGCATACATGTCAAAATGAACATGGCATATATTAGCATAAAATTGCAAATCAGTCAATCAGTTAAATCATCAAACACATCAATGTAATTATGATTAAAGTGTTCAATTATCAGTAAATGATTAATGATAACAATAAATGATAGATGATGGTAGTTTTCTCATAAGTTCTTATCTGTTATACTTTTGAAAAGTTATATATGTACTCTGTAACTTCCTCAACTAAAAGTAGCTACATTTGATGATAGTCTATTTTGATGATTGAAGAGTACAAGAGTTAACTTTGAAAAATCGTTTGTCTAGGGTCTAGTAGAATCACTATGATTACTAGAATCCTGGTTCAGGATCGCGGACTGGACCCCAATCTGTCATAAGTCGGGGTGCCTCACCGGCTAGATGAAAATATTATTCACTGGCGAGCAACCCTAAATAGTCAGAAACTGACTAGGGACAAAATCTATATGGCTGAACTACAGATTAAGCCCTGAATATCCAACGTACAGCTCCAAGTGGCTCGTTACAAAATGAAATGAACTGTGCTGAATATTCGCCAAGGAATGGGAAAGATAGCTTAAGATAGATGTTTTAAGTCTAAGTATATGAGTATAGACGACTATCTCAGTACAGGTTTTCTCCCTGACTGCTCCTTTCCTTGGTGTGTAAGTGAACCCCCACCAATGTACACAACAACACGTATGCACAATTGGAAAAAATATAATGACAGAACTATGAGTTACAATATTACAACATTTATTTACTAATCATAGACATCTGATGGTTTTTAATATGAGGATGATGAAATCATATAACATATTGTGATGAGAAACATTACGTAACTTTACTTGTTACTTCATCTATCTGGAACTGTGGTCCAGATCCCCACTCTCCAGTAGACTCAAAAAAGAAACAGCTTGCCGGTATTCTGACGATCCTGTCAGTCCTGACACTCCTAGTCAGTAGTCTCTAGTCTTGAGATCTATAACATAGGGCTCCTTGTGAGAGCTTGAAAGAAAGTCAAGAATGTGTGATATCAGTTCTACATCAGCGCAATCCTAATTAAAACATATCATAACACAAACATATACAATGACCAGTCTGGCCAAGTTTATCTTCCAGCTCTACTGCGTTCACCATCCTCCTTCTCCCTACTGTCTTTAGTCTGGGACGGGCTTTTCAATTGTCTCACACGCCTGTAATGATTACATTTCTGCCGCCCCATGTCCATGTCGCTAATACAGAAATTCTGTGTCTTACAGCCGCTCCGTCCAATGTTAGTTTAGCAGCTCACAGGGTCGGTAATGGTATTATAATAATGCCTGATCATCCGGGCTTACAAGCCGGGACCAGTAGCTGTGCCAGGTTTCCATGCATTACCGTGGACGCACGCCCACAATACACTGAGAAAGTTTAGCACCATATACTCTATACCCAGTGTGGGTAATGTCTGTACCATTACACTTCTGCTTCCAACACAATCATTGGCCAATGTGCCAATACGCAGACAATAGCATAACACTTCATATTGGTAGGTTTGCATATGACAAATCAATATATCAAACATCCAATACACATAAACATATTGATTAAACTAGACATATTATGATACTTTAACATCATAGCATAATGCACTAGTTAGTTTATGAAATTACACATACATACATCCAACATATCCGTAAACATTATATTACTTCAAGATGGACATCTAATGATACTCAACATAATAGCATCAGGCATTATTAATGAGTACTAATATTGTATAGCTACAAAATGAGATATACAACAAGTCTTAATTGAAGTTACCACTTAGTTACTGCTGTTGTAAGAATTAAATAAATAGTCAGTTGACTATAATCTGTACAACAAATGCACACACCAAAAAGGAGACTAGTCTAGTTTAGAAAGAGATGGCAAGCATCTGCTACGACACCTCAAGTATATCTAGACAAGATCTGCCTTTCACAAGTTTCTCCTTCCCAGAAGAGTAATACATGAAGCACAATGATATTGAACACAGAACTTAGAAAGAACACTCAAGTAACCTATGACAATGATAGTTCTTGAAATAACCTAGATCAGATATAGACTGAAAGTTCATATGTCTAAAAGACTGTTGCATAGTTACTAAGAAATCCTACATATGACTACAAACATTGAGCTGGCTGCCTACCTGTTCTGAAGTCAGACTTAATCTAACATACAACAGGCTAGGGACCCTTATTTAAGCTGAGTCACGCAGACCGTATTATCTCCTTGGTATTCCCGTCATAAATTCTTCTTATCTCCTCCTGACAGTAATTGCCCTTATCACTGCAACCTGGCCATCACACCTTGCTCCTCTCTGTCTGGTCCAGAGTCTACAGGCCCAGTGTTAATTGCCTTATCAGATCTGTTTTCACACATTCCCGAGTCTGCCAGTCAGAGTGGACTGGGCTTGTTTATAGCCCTGGGGCTATTATCTCTCCCTGGGTCAATGTTGTTCACACCTGGGCGATTTTGAGTTGCCAGGCCCAGCTCAGTTTCAGTCTGCCCTCCAGTGGGGGGTAATTATCAGTTTGACATGTAACACCTTTACACTGGGCTGTCTGGGTGATTTCATTCTGGTTTTTTGCCATTCCCACCATCCTGTTTTAGTGGCCAGCAGCCATCTGTCCTGACACTTCACAGTTGAATGGATTCCCCTTTTGCTACAACATTTTATGCCTCTATGTGTGCAGGCCTGATTGTTCTGTCTTCCATTTCTCCTCCTTTATTATAGAGAATTGCATTTGTTCTTCTGTAACTTCTCTACAAGGTGAACCGAACTTTGTTCTGGGAAGTAAAGGCTGCCAATTCGTGACAGTCCATGCGGTAGATTAGCAACAAGATCATTGATGAAGATGAGAAAACGTATGGGTAGTACTAAGTATGCTTTCGCCCATTTGTACATTCTTCCATTGACTTTACAGTTTGGCAGTTTCTTGATCATACCTCATTTCCAGACTTTGTCAAAGGATTTCTTCAGATCTGTCCATGCCGCAAGTACCAGATTTTTCTCTTGGAATGCATTCTCAATTTCTTGAGAGAGGTAGATTGTTTGATTTTCCGAAGATTAGCTACCTAACGCCAGCCTGTTGTGGCACAAAGATGTTTTCACTTTCAATGTGATTGATGATACGCTCCATTGTTTTGCAGAGACAGCTAGTGAGGCTACATGGTCTGTAGCTGGAGACAATGGAACTATCTTTCCCTGATTTCAGGAGGGGTGTCTTGACTGCTACTCTCCAGGCTTGTGGAATGCTGCCTAAGTTCCATCTTTTATTGAAGATATGCAACAGCTTTGCTTTGGCCTCTGTTCCTAGGTTACTAATCATTTCATTGAAGAAACCACCAACTCCAGGTAACTTTCTCATTTTCAGTTTTGATATTGTTAGCTACAGTTCGCTGATTGTGATAGGTGCCTCCAGAACCTCATGTACTATTTCTTCTTCTTATTTGCGTTCATCCGGAGTGTTTTTTTAGATGTGATTGCGGTGTGTCTAAGTTATGCGCTCTTGGGTTGAAACCCGTAGGCCAATGGTCGAAGACTTAACGGTCATCCCTCAAAGGAAGGCAGAGACAGTCCATGGCATTTTCCACCATCCAGGGTGGCTTCCATAATTGCAGGGCAGACACATAGCGCCCTGGTGCTGGGCTCATCGAGGGAATCGTCACGCCCTGCTCATGGCTGCTTGAATTCCTCACTTCAATATATTGGGCATTTCGTTCGCCCGGGGCCGTTCCCGCACAAACCAGAAAGATCTGCAGACAGTATCCACTCAGCGCGTTTTCGGTTCGGACATGTACTTGTCGTTGTGCCCGTCAGAGCTGTTCCAGACACGACGGA